>JAIZAY010001450.1:0-14908 GCA_029531755.1 Holothuria leucospilota | reverse complement strand
ACTGGCATAGCAGATAGGGAATCATGATCCCTAGAAAAAACCGAGAAAAACATGCACCCTAGAAAATAGCTACTGTAAATAGTTTCTAAGGTTTACCCTTCTGACGAACCTTCAAAAACAAAAAAATTGAAAATGCCCAGTCACCCCTGTTCAATGGAATTACCACCTGTGGGACTGAGATGTTCCAGGTGCCAAGTTTTCTGTAAGTCTCAGAGACCGAGTTGTTGTTAAGCCTGTCACCGGGCATCTCGGTCCCTGAGTCAAGCAGGCCCAGAGACATTTCTGAACCAAGATGAACTTGGCCTGTACCTAAAGAAAGTGTATTAAACTTTAGGCCAATCATGAATCCTTCCACTTTAAAGAAGAGGATGCGAGCAGGCCCGGGTCCAGTTGGTCAAAGATTCACTATTGTACAGTAGACTGAAAAGTTAGCTTTATCCTACCAAATATCCTACTGTAGCCTAAACCCTAATCCTACCCAAGGCCAATCCTTGGCCTCAGGCTAATGACTATAAAACCTACTGCATCTAGGCTGACCCAAATTTCAACCCCTCACATTACTCGAAATACCGTAGATTTTGGTCAAATTGGTCTTGACAGTGAACGACTGCTCTAGTTTGTAATTACCCCTTTGAGGCCTTGATTAAGTTTTTCCAATAGTTTTCTCCAAGTCTGACCCTAAAGTTCTACCCATATTTTACAAAAATGAGGTGGAATGTCCTAGATTTGCAAAACTAATACATTGTATGGCAACATACACCTACACCCTTATGAGCTGCCTAAATCTTCAGTTTCTGCTTCTTTGTTCAAAAATTTCACCTCAAACAGTAAAGGGGCTACTTCCGGGCTACATTTTTTACTATATTTCACAAAATAAAGTCAAATTTGCTGTGAAAACCATGCAGATATGTTCACATTATCGCTGACAACTGTCATGCATTTATACTATACACCCACCTAACACTATCGTAGTTACTGTA
The DNA here is from genome assembly GCA_029531755.1 of Holothuria leucospilota. NCBI lineage: Eukaryota > Metazoa > Echinodermata > Holothuroidea > Aspidochirotida > Holothuriidae > Holothuria > Holothuria leucospilota. The sequence goes on along the minus strand of JAIZAY010001450.1, from coordinate 13,928 downwards.
CCTGTAGGTAGAAGTATGCAACTATGATAACAGTCATACTGTAACACCCATACATGTTCAGGAGTGCCATAAGGCACTTCTGGGCATCAAAAGGTTGAACCCCGTTCCTTACAATTAACAGCCCTGATTCTGCTTACATCTTTCGCTGACTTCAAAAGTTGACCCAGCTAGATCATGAAGCCGGTCATAGTGTATTTGTGTATTTGGGTAATTATTTAAATTAGGGTACCAATGGTAAAATATGCTTTTAAAGGCAACTGTCTTGCTATTTTAATCCACACGGTCTTTGCTATGCTTTCATTTTGTCCTCACTATTTATGTAAGTGCATATCTTCCAAAAAATAAGTATCATTGTAGTAAATCCTCCCAATTTTGATGAAAAAATTGGCTAAAATTAGCAATTTTGGGGGCAAAAAGTGTGACATTTAAACTACCATAGCAGAAATTAGATTTTCCCTTATTTTTACACTTATCTTGCTCAGTTATTTTAACTTAAATGGTTGATGAGGTATCAATTGTACCCTTGAAACTCATATTTTATGAGAAACTGACATTTTTCTCTTTCCTGGGATTCGACGAAAGAGAGGTTCCACGTGAAACATTTGGTGTTACCGTTACAGTGTGAAATTTCAGTATCTTATTTTCCAAAAATTACCTACAGTGAATACTAAATCTTTCTTGTTTTAGTGGTTGATTGAAGCCTGTGAAATTGTTTAATGCATATATAGGTTTGGACAAAAGCAATTGAACAGAAAAGAAAAACATAGCCATTTTGCATTTTGACAGGCCACTTTGGTGTCACGGAAATATGTTACATAGTAAACCTTTGCAGTTAAAATACTACTACTTCCTAAACTTGATATTTTGTCATTCTTAGCTAAACTATAGTATTTAACATAGCTTTTAACTTACAGATAGTAAAACTGTGCCACCTTGTTTATGATTTGAAATATCATATCATATCATCTTGACTAAGTAATCACGAGAGGTTTTAGCTTCAGACTGCTCAGATTAACTATAGAAAACCCATAAATGATATAAAATAACTCAATAAGTAGTCTCAGTGGGACAAACATATTTTTGGTGTTCATGTTACACTGTGAAACCTATAATTTCCATGCAATGGGGCTATTTTGAGGTCAAACGTCATCTGAGCATTCATAAAACAACTTGTACAACATCATTTAGGCCTAAGCTTACACTGAACTAGTAAATATAACAATTCCACCCATGGTTTTACATCAAAAATTATGATACATGAAATTAGGGCTATAAATGTCATGTCATAGTCTGGCACCCTAATTAAAATAAACACCCATTTATCAACCCCGCCACCGTACGTTCATATTTTACAGTAGTATTGATTTCACATGGTACCAACCTGTCTCGGAAGGCGAGCCGAGTTGCCCTAGCCCTTGAACATGGCTATGTGTGTTTCTGTTACACTCCTCCTGTTATGTGTACTGTAATGGAAACACAGCCCTGTTCAAGGACTACAGTAAGTTGTCCAGTCACCAATAAATATTGTGTTTAATACAACATTGCCAAAATACAGTAGACCTCTTGCCCCTCAGGTGACATTTGACTTCCACAAGCCCTTGTTCTCACTACAACTGATACATCCACATTCTCAACTTAAAAAGTATAGGCCATTGCTCCTTTTGCACAGTACCTTTAGATGTCATACGAAAGGGTTTTCATAGTTTGGCCACCAGTGACCTCAGATGTCCTTTGATGACCACTAAAACCACACTTTTCTTCCAGTCAATATGAGGCACCTACTGTACATGCAAGAAGCCACCCTTCCTTCTTGATATATTAGGTTAACAAGGTTCCACGGCTTGAAACCCATTGACCTGAGGTGACTTCACTTCCACCAAAACAATAGGATCCTTTTTCCCAATATGGGGTGGCCTATCAACCCATATCAAATTTATGAGAAATGATAAAAATTCTCTTTTTGTGATATGTCTTCATGAGCTAAGCATCACAAACATACAAAAAACAACTATAGATAGGGGAATGCGGGGTACAGTGAGACACAAATTACAGTACTGTAGTTATAGTTACAGTATACCTGTATTTCCCCCAAACTTTTTTAAAGAACAATAGTAGTACTTATTTCAGAAATGTTTGTTGTATACCTGCCACTATGGGTTACTAACAATCAGTGTCTGGAGAAATTATGTGCCATAGGTTACTGTAAGTTGCTGGAGCCAAAAGAATTTTTACTAATCTTGCCTAGGGGCACAATGGAACATAATGTGGGGCACAATGAGACAGTCAATTTTCCATGTACATAAAGCTAATGAGAAAAAATAAGAAAACTAAAAATTATAGTAAAGAGAGATGAGACCTGTGGTGAACAATCATTTTGAGGTACAGTAAGTTCAAATCTCAAAGTAACAATTGTAGGCCTATATTTCCAGGGCACAGTGAGACATGTCCATGACCATACTGTAGGTCAATACCATGCATACTGTCTCACTCTACCCCTGAAACCAACTGAAACCAATATATTCTTCCATTATGTGCCCATTACTCAGTTGCCATGAACTATAAGCCTAGTTTTAGTACTAGATTTGAAGATTATCTTCTAGTCCAGGCTACCAGTGTAATGAGAATGTTTGTGTCCAGCTCATCCTGTTCTTAATGAATGATAGTCTCTCTGACCTGAGGGGTCGTGACTCGTGAGCACTGTATAATAGGTGAATGCATGGGATGCCCTCCATTATGTGCGAAGTTGGCATGTACTACAACCTCAGTTTTAGGTAGCAGATATAACAATTTCAAGATCAAAGCGGCTTGGAAAAAAAGGTGCGGTGGCTAAGTAAAGGCAAGTACAAGTAAAATTGGGCAAAGGACGAGATGAGCTAATGAGGTGTTAGAATTTTTCAACATTGTCAGCTTAGTGCAATTTTATCCTCTCAGTAATGCAAGTCTTCGATGCATTTTTAAAGTTGTCATACTATAAACTAAAACTTGGCCCCTACAAAAAGTTTGTTTCCCATCATAGGGTGTTAATTTGTTAGACTACTGTACGGTATGAAGAAAACCTCACAAAAGGGACTTTTTATTAAGTGAGATCTAGGCATCTATTTCCTCAAGATTTAAATAAATTGGCCAAGCCAAGCCTAGGCAGGATACATGTAGGTTATTATACCATTAGACTCTGGACCCATTACTTCCCACGTACCCCAACCAAACATTACTTTTCTCCCCACGTTACTGGATGGAAAACCAATTGTTTTTACCCTTGGTGCAAGCAATGTATATTTTAATGATACAAGACTACAATTCTGTTGGCAATGACGTGATACATTTTGGTTTGTTATTTTGTTTATTTTTATAGAGAATGCAGAAAATATGTCAGTGTTGTCAAAAGTTTTCATTCATAGACCTACAGTATGCAAACTATCATATGGCCTAGATCACTTCATTCACAGTATATTGGAAATTTGAGACAATCCCTTCACAAGTCTTTATGAGGAGGAAATTACTGTGTGCAGAAAATAACACACCCCATCAAAGGATATGGCTACTGTTAGTTTTTTTGTAAAATGTTAGTCTGGAAACAAAAGGACCCCATGTAGATCAAAGGCGGAAATGTTACAGTAGTTCCTCGCCATCAGCTTGGGGAGAAAATTATAGAATAACATTTAGACTGAAGGGAGGAAATAACATTTATTTCACATGAGGAGATACAATCTTCCTGTTTCATGCAATATTTTATAGGGCCTACATGGATCTCAAGTTATTTTCATGGTTATTTTGCAAGCTGACACCATGTTCACACATGATGAACATCAACAACATAACAACTACCAAATTTACCAACGCATCTTGTTTCAAAAACTGCAGGTACAATTTTTCGTGATGTCACTTTCCTGTTCAAATATGATAGATTGGGTACATACAGCATTGGCTATGATACTGCACAGTGCACTTGTCGAAATGATTATTTACTTGCCCTGGACTGTTAGGCGGGGGATTTGTGGAATCCTGCAAAATATTCATATCTGAATAATTTGTTCCCAAATTTTCATTACTTTCACCTTTCTTCCAATTTTAGGTTTGATTCAAAACGTTCATTCCACTTCTTTGCTACGTACATGCTAGTGTAAGCAGTAAAAGTTGTTCTTCTTAGTCTAGTTTGTAATTCTCTGTGTTTCTCGTTCTAGATATGTATTCTCTGTTAGTCACCTGTAGAGTTAGCCAGCTTTGCACATAGTTATGTCTTTAGTTGTGAGCTTGGGTTAGTTTGATATAATTTGCATAAGAAATAATTTAGGTGTGTCGTGTATGTATATGTAATTTGAGGAATGAGTTAGTTAGGAAGAGAAGAAAGAAAGGAAAGGAAGGAAGATCAGTTAAGTTTGAGATTGAGTAGGGAGAAGAAGAAGGAGGGTTAAGACAGAGATAGAAGGGTGCAATAAAATGGGTTGAATGTCGAGTCCTTGTTTTGTACATCTTTGAACCCGCATCGTTTTTTCCACGTTACATTTTGGTGGCAGCGGATTTTGTACACCTTTTCTTCGGACAATTTTCGACAAACCCTCCAATGTATTTTGGAAAACGCCCAAGAGAGATTTTGTTCTGGACTTGTACGGTAACTTTTAGCTTTGATTTTCTTTTATCTCTCGCAGTAATATTTCTAAAAATGGAAGAAAGTAAATTTGAATTGCCTTATGGTATTAAACTACCAGAGATATTTTATGGAAGCCCGCGAAAGGAGTTATTTTCCCAATGGTTTCGCCGTTTAGAAGTCACTTTAGAAACCATCCCAGAGAGAATTAGGCCCGACATAACCTTGGTGTTGCCATCCAGACTCGGAGGACCAGCTTTTAACGTGTGGGACGAATTGCCAGACTCCTCCAAAAAAGACGTTAAAAAAGTTAAAGAGGCCTTGAATAAAGTTTTTGGACTATCCAAATGGAATGCAGACGTCGATGTAAATATCAGAAAGAGGAAACCAGGTGAACCGCTAGAAGTGTATGCAGCTGAGGTATCACAAATAGTAAACCTATCTTTTCCAGATTACGGGGCCAATGCCAAAAAGGGTGAAAAATTTAGAAGGTTTCTTACAGGACTTTCACCATATTTACAATTAAGGATAAGAGAAATTGGTGCAGAAAGCATGGAAGACGCCCTCAAAGTAGCGCTTCAAGTCGAACGGGCGCAGGAAATAAGTAAATTAAATCAACCCCATCTCTTTGGTCAGTCAATATCCATACCATCTATTCTTCCTGGAAACAATGACGACACCACGTCTCTCACACCTACGAGTACACCTCTCCAAGTCGCTTCAATTGATACCTTACACAGTAATCTGACACGGATTGAAAAAAGCATTGAGAAGTTAGGTGATAAATTTACAGCTCTAAATGTGGACGTCCAAAACTATGCAAGCAAGATTGAGGGGAACGAGGCGAGAATCTCAAAAGTTGAACGCATGCTTGAGCGTCAGGAATATTCCAGACGGAAGCCCCGCAGCCCATCACCAAGTCTGGCAAGAGGCTTCTCGGAGAAAAGATATCCGGAATGGAGTGAGTATGAACATTTTTATCGCCCCAGTAGATCACCTCTCCGTTATAATGGAAGATACCCATATGCAAACCCCTCACCAAATTATCGGGATAGACATTCACCCCATTACCGTGACAGAAATCAGTCACCAAGTTATCGGGATAGGTCAGGATACTACGACAGAAACAAGCATTCTCCCATACGTAAGCAGAGTAGTAATTCAGTACGATTTCAACTACCGAACGAAGAACCCAACAACTATAATCAAATCAACCAGGGAAACTAGACGTAGTTGGCGACGAGGGCCGACCGCCAACTGTTAATGTTCAGGCCCCATCCGAGAATGTTGATGCAGTTTCGGAAAAAAAATCACAGGAAAATCCAAGTGATTTAAGGGGTGATACCGTAGAGAACAGCGATTTACCTTCAGCATATGTGAATATAGTACTCGAAGGAACTGAAGTTAAGGCATTAATAGACACTGGTTCTGTTATAAGTTTCATTAGTGAAGAGATGAAAGCAAAAATTCCAGAACTCAATAGGAAACCAATCGACAAATTATTTCAACCTGCAAAGTCCTTTACAGGGGACACTATAGAATGCTTAGGTAAATTAAAGGCGAATGTGAGAATTAATAGAGTCAATGTTAGGCATGATTTTCAAGTCTCAAGAAACACCATAAAAGGAGTATTACTGGGATGGGATTTCCTGCTACGAAATGCTGCAAATATTAACATAGCCGAAGGGAAGTTAACTCTGTGGGGTGAAGACATACCCTTACTCAAAGATAAAGCACACGCCCCTCTTTGTTGTAAGGCTATTTCATGCTGTAGTTCAACAGTTCCGGCAAAATCAGAGGTTAACATTGATGTGCAACTCTGTCCGCCCACCATCGGTGAGACTCCCCACAATTATGTTGGCTTGCTGGAGCCTGACTTTACGAATGAGACAGAATTTAGTATTGCATTTACTTTGTCAAAAGCTGAAAAAGGTATGGCTACTGTTAGGGTGATGAATCCGAATTCTTACGATGTAATGATACCAAGGGGCACTAGAATTGGAGAATTTTTCTCGATTTGCGGTAGACCTGAGGAAGAGTATTCCATCCAAAATGACGGTAACACAGCCACATTCTGTAATCATGTTACAACCCCTGCTAACTATGAACATTTATTATCACTAGTAGATATAGAAGGTGCAGACCTGACGGAAGAAGAAAGGGCGCAGGTGAATAAATTCTTACAGAAGCACCAGGCAGTCTTCAGCAGCAATGATAGAGACATCGGGAGAACTCGCCTCATTCAGCATAGGATAAGAACAGAAAACCACTCACCAATTCGTCAGAGGGCGTATCGAACTTCGCCGACAATGAAACAAGAAATCCAAAAACAGGTAGACAAGTTGCTACAGGATGATCTGATCTCCGAATCATGCAGCCCATGGTCCTCCCCCATCGTGATGGTAAAGAAAAAAGATGGTAAATTTAGATTTTGTGTTGATTACCGAAAGCTCAATTCGCTCACAATCCGGGATGCCCACCCACTACCCCGAACCGATGATACACTAGATGCATTAGAAGGATCAATCTATTTCAGTACAATTGACCTAATATGTGGTTACTGGCAAATTGAGGTTGCCCCGGAAGACCGTGAAAAGACTGCCTTTAAAACGGGTACTGGGCTCTATGAGTTCAATGTCCTACCTATGGGGCTTGTTAATTCACCGCCTACCTTTCAAAGATTGATGGAACTCGTTTTATATGGTATTCACTGGTCAAAATGTCTGGTTTATCTAGATGACATAATTATTATGGGAAGGAACTTTGATGATCATTTGCGTAACTTGGGAGAAGTTTTCACCCGTCTTGTAGATGCGGGTCTAAAACTCAAACCAGAAAAGTGTCACTTATTCAAGAAGAAAGTTGAATTTCTAGGTCACATTGTTTCTAAAGACGGCATTTCACCAGATTTGAAGAAGATTGAAAAAGTTAAGAAGTGGCCTAGACCAAGGAATGTAACAGAAGTGAGAGCATTTTTAGGATTATGCTCGTATTACAGACGGTTTGTACACAAATATGCATTCAACGCCGCCCCTCTTCAACGACTGACACAAAAAGATGTTCCATTCGTCTGGGATGATCAGGTAGAAAAATCATTTGAATTTCTAAAAACTGCTCTAACATCTCCTCCTATACTTGCATTCCCAGATTTCAGCAAGCATTTCACACTATCTACAGATGCATCGAATGCAGCTATTGGGGCAGTTTTATCCCAGGTGAAGGACAGTGAAGAGAGAGTCGTCGCCTACGCCAGCCACACACTCACAAAGACCGAAAAAAGGTGGTCAACCTTTGACAGGGAGATGTTTGCTGTGGTATGGGCGGTAAAGTATTTCCGACACTATCTCAAAGGTACGTCTTTTACAATTATTACTGACCATAAACCCTTATTAGGCCTTAGAAGATTGTCGCTGGAGGATGATGTCACCGGACGCCGGACGAGATGGGCCTTAGAGTTAGAGCCATTTAACTTTGATATAGTGTACAGAAAGGGAAACAAACATGGAAATGCGGATGCTCTTTCAAGAAGACCAACAAATGAAAATCAGATAGAGGTAGAAAAAGATAATGGTGTCCACAATTCTAGAATTTCAAAACAAATGGAATTTGGTACATGCGAAAAAGATTCCCAGACAGTTGATGAAATGTCAAACGGTAACCATTTGGAGAAAAGGCATACAAACGAAACTGTACAAGTTGAGAACCAATGTCTCCAAGTATCATCTAATAGTGGGGAAAACGAAAAACATGATACAGGTCAACCCACTGATACAGTAGATTCTGGAGTAATGCATAAGCAAAGTAACCTGAAAGATGGTGGAACAGGGGGTGATGTAAATCCGCCCAAGGGAAAACGAGAATTTGCCCAGTTTGATTTACAGCGTGAACAAGAGAGGGATCCAGTACTACATGAAGTTAGATTATGGGTTGAGAATAACAGTAAACCAAGCAACAGAGAAATGAGGGGAAGAACGAAAACCCTGAGAAAGTTATGGAATCAATTTCCTAAATTAGAGATAAGAGATGGTATTCTCTACAGGAAATTTAAAAATAAACCCGGAAAACCAATTACTTACCAGGTCATTATACCGAAGGACCTCATTCCACAAGTGCTTAATTACCTGCACGGGAATCCCCTGTCTGGGCACTTTGGTGTGGAAAGGACTCTCAAGAGGGCTCTCGAACTTTGCTACTGGCCTTTTATGATGAAAGACATTGAAACCTTTTGTAATCAATGTTACCCATGTGAGACTAGAAGGAATCCTACCCCACACTTTAGAGCTCCTTTACAAAGCATTGATTCTTTTTATCCTTTCCAGAAAGTTTTCGTGGACATTGCAGAGTTGCCTGTCACCAGCCAAGGAAACAGATACATCCTAGTTGCTATAGATCACTTTACAAAGTATGTTAACATATATCCCATGATGGACCAGAAAGCCTCAACAGTGGCAAAATTCTTGTTCTATGACTATGTGAGAGAACATGGGGTACCGGAAGTGTTCCACACAGACCAAGGTAGGCAATTTGAGTCTGATATTGTGAAAGCCGCCTGTAATCAGCTGGGAATTGTAAAGAGCCGAACAACACCCTATCACCCTGAAGGGAACGGGTTAGTCGAAAGGTTCAACAGAACTTTAAAAGATCAACTCGCTAAATTCTTGGTCCAAAACGGGGGTGAATGGGACTGGTATCTATCTCATATAGAACTCGCTTATAATTCCAGTGTGCACAGTAGCACAGGTTACAGTCCTTATTTCTTGACACATGGTAGGGAACCTAGATTACCGCTGGCAATTATTCTTGGGACTAGTCAGCAGGGACAAGAAAGTAATAGAAATTTCAGTCAGTTCAGTGAGGAGCTGAAACAAAGATTGGCAACCGCAAAGGAGTTTGCTTCATTGCTCCAAGACGTAGCCAAAAACCAACAAAAGGAAGTGTACGATAGGAGAAATAGAACAGTAGCATTTAAACCAGGGGACTACGTCATGATTAACGACCCTGTGAACAGTAGAAGGAAATTAGAACCTAACTGGAAGGGTCCTTTTCTGGTACTACAGGATGACGGCAGCCAATTTCCGATAACATACCTTGTAGATGATGTGAACAGAACTTCATCGCCAAAAGCAGTGCATGTAAACAGACTTAAACCATATCGAAGTAATATATCTGCACAACCACATTCTAGAGCGGGACGCCAGTACAGACCACCCCAGCATCTACAGAACTATATTTTATACTAAAATCTTCACATTTAAGGAAATGTTCATTTTTGTGTAATATTCATGGAATTTTCTATCGGTGCAATATTTTGCAATAAAAGAAAATTAACAAAATAATTCCTGGAAAACTATTTTCATAGTAACAAAAAGAGCAATATATCGGGTTTAGACTTGTACAAATAACCTCAGTAAATTTTTTTTTCAAAAGAAATTACAATGATATATGAATTTTTCAATTGTAAAAGTAAAAAAAAAAACGATAAAGAGAGAAATTTACTGTCTTATATCATACTGCTATTTTTGTATAATTATAACTATTAGTTAGAACGTTTAGCTTTCAGTAAAATATGTATCATTTAAATGTTTTGTTGAAAAGTGAGCAAAGTTTAAATGTTTATTTTTTGTGGTTATTCGTTTGTTGATTTATTCACGTATAGCTATGTCAGGGATAGCTGGAAATAGACGTGTAGTTTTCCTCTTTAATAGTAAGAAATGAGGACATTTCTTGTCAAAGAGGGGGAGTAGTGTAAGCAGTAAAAGTTGTTCTTCTTAGTCTAGTTTGTAATTCTCTGTGTTTCTCGTTCTAGATATGTATTCTCTGTTAGTCACCTGTAGAGTTAGCCAGCTTTGCACATAGTTATGTCTTTAGTTGTGAGCTTGGGTTAGTTTGATATAATTTGCATAAGAAATAATTTAGGTGTGTCGTGTATGTATATGTAATTTGAGGAATGAGTTAGTTAGGAAGAGAAGAAAGAAAGGAAAGGAAGGAAGATCAGTTAAGTTTGAGATTGAGTAGGGAGAAGAAGAAGGAGGGTTAAGACAGAGATAGAAGGGTGCAATAAAATGGGTTGAATGTCGAGTCCTTGTTTTGTACATCTTTGAACCCGCATCGTTTTTTCCACGTTACACTAGGTACTACTGGGAAGGTCTAACATTTACAGTAGCCTAGGCTATCAATGGTAGCCTAGTGAGGCTTACCAAGTTATCAGTCAAAACGTACGTACCACTACTGGTCAAAAGTAGGAATATAGTCAAAGGCATGCCCACAGTATAGTGGGTTCTAAACCAATAACCACAGTCCTTTATTCAAAATGTCCTTGTACTTAAATGTCCTCGATTTCAATAATGGTTGTTGTTGCTGTGGATAGCTGGTCGTTTCGCCCCCTTGCAAGTTCGTCCCAAAGTGAAAGTGGTTTTGCCCCCATGAGACTGGGGCCCCTGGCTCTTGGGCCTAAGGGGCTCTATCAGGAGGTCCTGCCAAGAGGTCCAAAGTCCAAGAATTTATTAGTAGTAACAAATTTTGAACGTCCATTTTAGCCCCATTGAAATAGTGTGTGGATTACGTAGTTTCCCAAAATTCAGATATACCTGTAAAGGGTGGGGCCTATTGATCCGGCTGCCGGGTCCCAAGCCAGCTTTCCTTCATATTTACCCGGCTCATATATCAACTAACTAGCACATCCCATGGTGAAATATCACAGAGACAATGGCAAACAGTCCAGTAGTGCTAGTAGAACTAACACTGCTGGACGGTAGTAGCATGAGTACGGGTTATGTGGGTCATTGACCAATGACAGTGTGACACACATGTATGTCCGTCATTGAACCACTATTGTCAGCCACCAGCATGACTGAGGGGTACAGTAAGTCACACTGTACCTCAATTTTCAGTTACTGCAGTGACTAAGGGGTGGACCATTGTGAGTCCATTGTTACACTTTGTACAGGGATACCAATTGCTATTCTCAATTTTTCCGTCAATATATGGTGACCCACATGTCAGTCAAAATTGCAAATTGTGCATCAGTTTTGTGACTAAGATGTGAGTCAATTTACATTAAGTTGTCAGTCACAGAAGTGACTGAGGGGGAACGTCAAGTCCTGTACAAATTTTGTCAACACTGTTGTGGACAGTGACTGACCATGTCCCCGGGTAGTGGGGTGTGTCATTCAGTTGACAAGTGCATTACGCCACTATATGGTTGGGGCAAACTTGCAAGGGGGTAAAATGACCAAAAATCGTTGCTGTGGTATTCCTTCATGTAGTTTTGTAAAGTACAGTTGTTTGCACGCCTTATAATGACATGGTAGTTGACTTGTGTTACAAGTGCTCCTATGTACCACAATTAGCTTAGCTAGTCGGAATGTGGTGCTATCACTGCCAAGCACAGTACAGTCCACATGTGTGTCTGCTCGGTTTACGGTCGTTTCGCCCTCTTGTCAGTTCGCCTCCAACCAGTTCTCCCCCGAAAAACCAGTTCGCCCCCAAGCAATGACCAGTTCACCCCCAAAGACCTACCAGTTCGCCCCCAAGCAATGACCAGTTCACCCCCAAAGACCTACCAGATCGCCCCCAGGCGCTGACCAGTTCACCCCCTAATTTATTGACAATATACCTTTGTTATTTCGGCATTTTTGTGCCTCTTCTTCCTTTATGTTGCATCCTTTGACGCAAATGCCAAAATCTACACAAGAAAATTAGCAGAAAAGAGTTGTAGTGCCTAACTCATTTTGGACGTGGCAGAGAATGCCGCGTACATGATACCCGATTGATTGTTTTTAGCTGAATCTGCACATGTGATCGAGTATGGTCAACAGTATATTCTGCGTGTGCTAGTTTTTGTCGGCATTTTACCAAATACAATCCCATGCAAAATAAAAAAAAAAGTTTTCCCATATACCTATCTCATGACAATTGTATTTAAGTAAGGTGGAAATGTAATCACGAACTTCACAAAACTTAACAGTAAGAAACCACTAGACTTCAACTAGCACAAAGATGTGATGAGCTGGCCTCATGTAGGGCCGGCCTAGGTAGGCTATAGCAGTATTTTAGTTCAAGTGAGTCCCCTCATCACTTTTGTTTCCACATTTCATGCCATTTTGCTGCTGCTGTCGTAAAAAATATAATCGAAAAGGAAAATCAACTGTATTCGAAATTTTTTTACAACTAACACTTAGTGTTAGTAAAATCGAGGGGGCGAACTGGTACGTACTTGGGGGCGAAACGACTTCCACACCGGGGCGAACTGGCAAGGGGGCGAAATGACCGGGTACCGCCGGCTCATATACTTGAAATTGTAGCTATTTCTTATAAATGATCAATCATTACATCCCATTAACACATCTATGCGATCGTTACACTTGAATACATTAATATTCCTACATCTGTCCCAACAATCCATTTTCAAAGTCCCTCCACGCTTTCCTCACCTTTAAGCCTAACTTACAGTGTAGGCTAGTGTACGCTACTGCAGTTTCAATGTGATTCCTTATTGATGTTCGAATTATCTATTCGTGGATGTCGGTATCCCGTTTAGGCCGAGCCGAAGTTAGGCCTGTAGTTTACGAACTAGGCCTACGCTATGTTACATGTAGCTAACAGTTTGGCCAGGACTAAACGTTATACATGGTCCACAGGCTAGTGTACGCTAGTAGGCTACTTTGATATATTAATAGCTGACGCCTGTGTTCTGCGAAGACTTCCGAAACCCTAACTAAAACATGGAAGATTTACTTACTGTTTATAGTTCGGTGCAGTACAATAGCGTCTGTACATGTGTCCAACCACTGCTTTCTTCCATGCGTCGAACGATTCTGAGAGTGCAACTTTAATCAGCCTGTACTTTTTGTCGCTTGCCTTTTTACGCCTCCTTCGAGCAGGGTCTTTTAGAGGTTTAGGGTCCTTGTTCCGTTTGATCTCCCGATACTGAGCCATATCCCGGCATTTAGGTACAAGTCTTCGTGCCGCGACGTACCTACAACATGTTATGGGTGTATGCAGAGATACTGTACATTGTTCATATACTGTGTGTGTGGAAAATTTGTAAACAATGTCATGTGATCAATTTCCACCAATCGGGATTGCCTTGAGTTTGAATTGAAACAGAGTCCAACTGTAAATCATGTGTGGCGTCAAACCAGGGAGTTGCCAGAGTCTCTGGCAACTCCCTGGTCAAACAAAGTGTTCATGCAATCAGAAAATAGATCAGAGTACTAGAGAGTTTCAGTTTGGGGGGACTGCATACTCCCTTTAAGCATGTGTGTGAAGATGGCAATTGAGATAATAAAAGCAAGGGTGTTTATTGCTACCTAGCAGAACCTACGGTATACACTGCGATCAT
>JAIZAY010000209.1:0-78230 GCA_029531755.1 Holothuria leucospilota | reverse complement strand
GTCAGTCCTCTTCTTTCCCCACACACCCACTCTCCCCGGTACTCTGTAAGTTCTCTCTTTTTAAAAAACACCACCCAACACACCCCCTTTCCCACAAACTTCTCCATAATCAAATTTTTTTCCTTCTCCCGGTTCCGTCGATGTAAAAAAAAAAAAGGGGGGTTGGGGCAGGGTTGAAAAAAACCGTTGCCCCCCAAACGTTTGCGAGTGTTTGTGCAAAAGGGTCCCAAAATTGAAGAATTTAGGGGTTATTAAAAGATGTATGCACCATTGAACAACACCCAAACCGTATTTAAATATCGAAATTCTTAGACCCGCGGGGAAATAAGCTCCACTGGTTGAGTCAACTTTTAATTCAATCAATCAGGGAGCTATTTGGGCACAAAGGACTGTTTCTCATAAAAAAAAAAAAAAGCAAAAACTACAGGTTGTTTTTAACGGGGGGGCCCCCAAAAGGCTTTGCCCTCTTTAGTATCTTCAAGGGAAAACGTTTTGAAAAAGGGGGGCAAACTGCTCTTTCCTTTTTTCGAAAGAAAATTGTTTCGGGAGTTTTATCGTTTTTTTTCAAAAAAAAAAAAAAAAAAAAAAAAAAAACATCTATATTTTAAAGAAAAAAAACAGGGGCTTCTGGAAACAAAAAAAAACTGAAGGGGCCAGTGGGTTCCTGGGCCCATTTAAAATCCCATTAATTGGGATTTAATCTATTTATATTAAGGTCCAAACATAAACCGTTTCGAAAAAAAAACTTGTTAAAAGTTTTTGTACGAATTCTTTTAAAAACGGGGCGGCCATTTCCAGGCCGCGGGTTTTTCTTAAGAATCGAGGACTTTTTTTTTTTTTGGGGGGGGGGGGGGGGGCTTTAGGGGGGGGACTTGGGAAAAACGAAAAGGAACCATAAAAAATTTTTCTCTCAAAAAATGTATGTAAAAGTCGGGGGCCCCAGCGGCAACACGCTGGAAAAAAAAACACAAATGATAATTAAAAAAAACAGTATTACCATAAAAAAAAAAAAAAAAAAACAACCAGGGACGGGCGGCCAAAAAAGTTATTTTTTCCATAGGGGACATGGTGTTGAAGTGATCGCCGGTCGGTGGGGGAACGGGGGGGGTCTAAGGGGAGGGGGTTTGGTCCCCTTTTTTCCTCTGAGGAAAATTTTTGCTAATTTTAAGGTTGCTTTAAGATGCAAAAAAAAAAATGGTGCGTTCCTTTGGGTTAATTTTTTTTGAACTAAAAAATGACTGGGGAAAAAAATGTTTTTCATAAAAAAAAAAAAACCTTTTGTGAATTTTTCTAAAAATTTTTTGGTTGAGGGGAGGAATTTGAGCGGCCCTTTTTTTCTTAGGGGCGGAGAGGTCCTTAAGGGGAAGGGTTTCCCCCCTTTTCCCTTTGAAGAAATTTTTTTTTTTGCTAATTTAAAGGTTTATACTTTTAAGGATGCAAAAAAAAAAAAATGGGTGGGGGGTGGGGGGTCTTTGGGGTTTTATTTTTTTTGGGAACACTTGATTATTATCATTGGCTGGGAAAAAAAAAAAAAATGTTCAATTAAAAAACTTGTGGAAATTTCTAAATTTTTTTGGTTTTGGGGAAAAAGAGGGGCGGTCTCTAGGGGAAAGAAGGTTTTCTAACCAGTGTGGGATGGGTTTGGTTTCACTACCCCCACTCCGGTGTAGAGAAAATTGTTGGCGATTAACTTTAAGGGTTGCTTAGAAATGCAGGGGAAAAAAATGTGGAGTTGCCTTTGGGATATTTTTTTTTTGGACACCCCCGGGATTTCAATATGGGGTTCAAAAAAAACATATTCTTAAATAATTTTTTTTTGTTTAGGTTGAAAAAAGATTGGGAGCCTTTTTTTTTTCTTGGGGGTCAAGGGGGGTATTGTATCAAACAAAAAAACCTCCTGAAGGGTTCCCATTTTGGGAAAACACAATTGCTGCCTTTCTAAGTCGCGGAAAAAAAGTTTTTAAAAACGCGCAAAAAAAAAAATAAATTTACGGAGCGTGGAGGTCACACTTTTAAAATAAATATTTCTTCGAAAAAATACTATTAAGGAAAAACAAAAAAATTTTGAGCCTTTTGCTTTTTCATTTGCTTGGCTGAAATTATGTAAAAAAATATCGTATCTAAAAGGCTGGTAGGGGGGAAAACCGGGGGAAAAAATATGGCCCTCTTTGGGGAAGGCCTTCTTGGAATTATAAAAAAAAAAAAAAAAAAACTATGTGGAAAAATCAGAATATTTAGGCCTTACTTTTTAACCACCCCCCGCCCCCTTTCTCTTTTCTTCCTCCGTTTTACGTCTTCTTTTTCCTTACCTCCTTTTTTCTTTCTTTTTCGCTGCAACAAATAAAAAAAAAAAAAAAACAGGGAGGGATAGGGGGGGCCTCCTCCCTTCCTCCTGAGTTGGGCCCACCGCCCCTGACCATCATGGGACATTAGATGGTAAAAAAACGTATGTAAATATTACAGGGCACGATATTTTTTTTCATTTGGAAAGGAAATGTAAAGCAAAAAAAAAAAAAAAAAAAACAAACATTTTAACTGAGAGATACGGGAAGCAAAAAACAAACTGGACCCCTGTAGTTCACATTAAATGGGAATAAACACGATTCGGCCTGTACGATTTGGTGGGGGACTTAAAAAGGAACTGCTAAGTATAAGCTTGACCGAGATTCAGCGGGGGGGGACGAAAAAAAATGACTTCGTTTTGGAAAACTTTGCAAAAACAGATTGAATTAATTTCACCGGTTAGCTTGATTTACATGTTTAACGTTACCATGTTTTTGAATAATCTTAAGATGTTACTTATTGTGTTGTTAAAACTTACAACCCTGATCCAAAAAAAAAAATTTTCCTATTGGTGTATTTGAAAAAAATCCGTGAAAAACAACCTAATATCATAAAGAATTTGTTCGGGAGGGGGGGGACACAAACAGGGGACGGGACAGTTTTCCCTTGGGGAACACAAAACAAAAACTAAAATTCACACTGTTTTTTCTTTTTGGACCCAAAGATGTTGGCACCCAAGTTGGTAATTTGGCGGGCAAAATTTTTGTTTTTTCCTTCATGTTTTCAACGCAAGTTATAAAAGCATTTAAAAAAAAAAAAAAACCACAAATACCTCTGAAAAATTTGTTTTGTGGGGGGGGGGGGACTTTGAGGGCGAAAACTTTGGGGGGGGGGGGGGGGGGCTTTTTGGAGCCTCCCAAAAACAGGCCCCCCCCCCCCCCCGTAAAAAAACCTCGCCTGGGGGGCGCATTCAAAGTGGGATCCGGGGGAATGTTTTTTTTTTCTTATTAAAAAACTGTGTTCTTTTAAAGAAAAAAAACTGAGGACCTGTTTTATCGGGTGGTTTTTTCCAGTACACTCTTAAACGAATACATTCGCTGGTTAAAAATTTTAACAAAAAAAAACCACAGTTATCGGAGTCAAATAGGTTTTTCCAATACAGAGAAAAAACAAACATTTTGGCTGGTTAAAAAAAATAAAAAAACAGGGGGAAAATATGGGGTCAGAAAATTAACATATTTTTCCCTTGTTAAAATTTAAAAAAAAACGGGGGGGGGGGACTGAGTTAGAAAAAATTCCTGATAAAAAATTGAAAAAAAACCAATTTTTCCTGGCTTTTAAAAAAATTTAACCAACCAGTGGGATTTCCTTTTTCACTTTTTTAAACCCCCCCCTGGAAATGTATGTTTTTTTTTTTTTTTTTGCAAAAAAAAATTATTGACCCCCACCCTTGGTTTGAAAAATTAAACCCAGGGATGGTTTTTAGATAGAGGTTGTGTAAAAGGAAATAAAAAAGGGAATTGTTGAAAAAAGCTTGTATTGTCGATAATCAAAAAAAAAACCAAAAAATGTATTGAATTGTAAAGAAAAAAAAAGATGCCATACAAACATTGATTATTTAAAAAATTTGTGTAACCAACAGGTTAAAAACCCAAAAAACTGGTTTTTAAATTAAAAAAAACCATTTGGAAAAAACCATTTTTAGTGGGATTAAATCCATACTAATGGGAGCAAGTAGGCCAGTGGTTGACGAGGTCCCATGACTGTAGTGATCCAAGCGTTCACAAAAGTGAGATATCTTCACAGTCAGTAGAAGATGAATAACTGAAACTTAATGAATTTGAGCGCAACCCATTGACCCATAAAGATAAAGTTAGTTCGTTAGATGAGGTTTTACGGCTCAGTTTCTAACCCATTGGTTTAAGTCGGGCCGGCCAGGGCCATTTTTCCAGTTGTGGCTCACTGGCTTTTTCCCTCTACTCCATTGCTTATGCTGAGCACCAAGCACAATATATGGCAGTAGGTTCCATGTTTAAAGTCTTTGGTATGACTCGGCCAGGAGTCGAGATAAAGTAAGAACGTGGGTATAGGGTTTCATTGAATTGTTAACTTTGTAATAGATAAGTACTACCAAGAATAGAGGTTTGTCTCGATCTGGTCTCTCTCAAATAAGTTTGGAACATCTCTTCTATGCAGTATGTACATATGTTTCAGCGAACATCAGATAAATCACAATACAATTTAACAAAAGTATAGATAAGAGCAAAACGAGCAGCAGGCGCGCATTTGTTCCTTATTTTGTCGGCTTTCAAGTTTGGTGGTTGTTACTTTTTAATTTTACCCGAACATGGTAATCAAGAGGGTCAAAGGTCACAAACCACTTTTTTCCCAGGCTTAAACAATCGTGATACTAAACATGTTGGTTTCACTTTAAGTTTATTCATGGGATTCTCTTCCTTGAGTTTAGTGCCAATAAATATTTTAAGTATCTTTAAAATAAATCTCCCTGAACTCCAAACAATGTAAAAAATATTAATTATCAACTTTTACCACGGTAAAATTGAATATTTTCATTGAATTTCCCTATTCCCCCATTAAAAGTTTACACGATACATTATTTTAATGTAGCGTAGGCATGTTTCGACACCTGGAGAAATGTCTTTTAATAAAGCTAAGGTAAGATAGTTTCATGTTCTAAATTGCAATATAATGCCCATCTTGCCCCCCCCCCCCCCTCAAATGGCCTGTAGAATTTTTGCCTACGTTGCGACTTTTTTTGGCTTCTGCCACACAGGTTAACCGTCCCGATGAGCTAAACGAAAGCTTCGTCAGTTCCGCAGACTAATCAAATTTAGAAATCATATGCCGGGTAAGTTCAGCAAAAAAAAAAAAAAAAATGTGTTTCTCTTCAGTGGTTTCAAGTTATCATTTGCACCTCGAGATATCTCATAGATGAAGCTTCTACCCATACTTTTATTAAAGCCCTGTATGACATTGAAACAAATAAATAAACCTCGGTTTCATGCTGAACGTTTACAGGCGAAAAAATGAAAGGGTCATTATTAGCAAGATGCACTCTACAAGCAGGAAAGGTTCTTCAAGAACTTAACAGCTGAGTTCCTTTCACCGACTACAAAAAGAGAGATCTCACATCAGATGTAAGAATTTTACAAGGCAATGCTCCACCTTGAAAATGTCCCACTACAATCTTGCCCCAAGAGGGTCAACCACGTACACAATTCATTTAACAAATTTTTTGTCTTTCATAAAAGCGAAGTATTTTTGAATATCCTATGAATTGAAACTCGCTCTGAGAGCCAGTTCCATACAGGCCGGTAGCCAGGTAAGGTATTGAAAGGGACGATAAAGCTTTCAGGGAGATAATTATTTTCAAGGGATGATATATGTCAAGATTAAAGGCCCTCTAATCTCACCCCAGACACTAAAAAATATCCCTGCCATGTAAACCTCTAGCCCCTCCTCCAATTTAAACCCAACCTCCTGTCTAGTACACCTCTAAGACAGAGCCACATGAGATCTAGATGCATGCACTGAGCTTAAATTGCTCAAGGCAATATTGTCAAACAGTCTGTGTGAGCTAAATTGGGAACACAACAGACTGTACAAGTCAGTGTTGGCCGATCAGAGTGAAACTGTATTGCCTGAATGAAGGTCAGTAAAAGTGCAGTTATCAACTGTGTTTAGAACTGTAGGGTTGTTGCTAAAGTGTAAAATTTCCAAAAATAGGCCTATATCTTTACAAAGCTTGAAATATGCATCCAGATGGTCCAACTCCCATCATTCACAGGACATTCCTGAGCTGAGATATAAAATGTTGAAGCTTATTTACTCAATCTGAAATGGTAGAGTGCGCAATAATTTGTGATGTCATTCTTGTACTATTCAAATTACGGTCTTTGTTTTTCTTTGTTTTTTTTTCGAAAACCACTGCACCTTGTGCCAAAATGTGATCACTGTCTTACTGTTATAGGGTGACTTGGCTATAAAAGCCCTCTCCGTACAACATGCTATGCAAGGGAACGGTAAATGTTTCAAGGTCATATAAACATATCAATTCCATAAGGAACTTGAAACAAAAGCAGGTAATGTGAGTTGTACAAGAAGGGCATCACAAATTATTGCGCAATCGACTTTTTCAAATTAAGTGAATAAAGTTCAGCATTTTATATCTCAGCAGAGGAATATGCTATGAAGATGAGAGTTGGATGAATGGAAATCATTTTTCAAACTCTAAAATATATGTTCTTGTAATTCTAGACTTTAGGTCCACTTTAATATGTTTGGGCAGAGAGTTGCTAACAACTTCCTGGTTTGGGGGATGCCATACCCCCTTTAACGCCTAAACTAGTTGTGTGTTCTCTCTAACCAGGGGTAAATTTCTGGGAGCCCCTGACCCTGCTCATTGATTAGGGGCCTGCATTCATTGACCAATATTCAGTGTAACCTTCCGACCTTCCGGCTAACACAGCTGACCTTTTCAAAGAATTATATATTTTGAATGTTTTCGACATTTATAAGCACCAGATGGGTATCTTTATGTTTAAAATTAGTCATGAGTTATTACCTCCTATGTTTCAGAATATCTTTCATCTTAATAAAACTGTCCACAACTACTGTACCAGTCATTCGGAAAACTATCACTTATATAGAGTTAATATTGATGTCAGTAAAAAGTCATCCGTTACTGCTGGCTCTCAACGCTGGAATACCCTCGATCCCTAGCTAAAAGCATTTCCTCACTTCTCTTATTTTCCAAGAAGTTCAAATTATGTTTAATTGATAAGTATTAATCTCATTTTGTTACCTATATGATCTTTTTCTATTTTACTCTGTCATGGGTGGCGGGTGGATTGGGTTTATTGAGAGGGAAGGGGGCTGTTACTATGTCTGTGTTTATTTCGTTTCTTTTTTGTGTCTTTATTTCTTGTCAATTTTTTTTTTATAAAGGTGGCCTACTAACAAGCATTTTGCTTTTTCCGGCCTTCCTCTACCGCTCTCTGTAAATTTATATCTGTCTATATTTTAATGATGTTTGTGGAAAATAAACGAAATAATCAGCACCAGATTTTTTTAAGGCTGTATCTGAAACTGGTTGAACCCTGAATTAGCCATTCCGAGAAATGGTATTCGCAACAAACCTTAAAGAGTAAATCTTATCGCATAATACTCACAGGTTATCCGGAAAAATTTTTAAAATAAATTTTAAAATAAGATTTTGGTAGCTGCATTTTTCTGTTATATATGATTCTGCATCATCTTCTCTAAAATTTAAGATGGATAAACAGGATGACACTGTAAACGCAATACCTTCAACAGAAGCAGGAAGTCGTCTCAAGAAAAAAGAAGAAAAGAAAAAAAAACTTACCAACAGTTTCAAAAGTTTCAAAGGATGTTCATGAATAATTGTAAGTTTTCTTAAATTTTATCAAAACAATTTGACATCCCCGACCCACCCACCCTCCAAAGCCAACAATTCCACAAAGAGTTTTTATACATGTCTGTATGGAAAATAGCTAAATGGCATTAAATATCGTAACTACCGTCCATACAACAAGGTTAGTCATCGCTCTTCGAATGGGCTAACATGAACCATCAAGATATGATGCATATTGTCCTAACAGTTTCCTGGTTGTAGTGAGCAAGTGGATTGTTATTTGTTAAATGACGTCATCTACTTGGCTCTTGCTTAACCCAAAATTTGTTTCAATAATTCTTCTTGAGATGTGAAAAAGAAACATTTAATTCGATTATGATGTAATTGATAACGAAGAAGAGGGAACAATCACACATAGGAGGTGACACAGTGTTGCAACCCCCCACCCATTCCGGCAGAAAATTATTGGATTTTATCCGGCAATTGAAATGTATATTTCGGGGAACATATTCTGGAATGTAGGGCCGCGTGCTCGCGGCCTTAAGTAGCCCCCTACATCCTTGCGAACGGAAATATATAAGAACCAACTCAAAGAATCTACAGATTCCCATGTCTACAACTGACACTGTTATGCACTCCAACATTGCAAATAGGTACATAACCTTCTACAACTGAACGTACTTGAAAAGAAGTCTTTAGCACGTCTTTTAGCCTCAGGTGACTGCTGCTTCGGATAAAACTTTAAAGTGTAAATAGGCTATCACTCTTGATAGGGTGTAAAACAGTTCATCGGTCTTTGACACGTGTGAATCAGACTTCTTCCGGGGTATTTGTGTATAATTGACAGGTGCTTATCGCCCAAGTAATTTAGAAAACAATGGGCTTTGCTCATATGTATGGTTTCATGTTAGTTTATCAGATAAATAAACCAAACAGACAACATAAAAAAATTGATTCCTGTAATATAATGCGTAACTTAATTTAAAGGGAGAATATGAAGTTTGTGAACGCTTTATCCTCTTTCATCAAAAGGTGAGGCCCACCTAACTACAAAATAGCTCTATGCTTCCGCATACATATGAGTTATTCGGAATACCTTGCTAAGCATGGCTAAATTTAGTACCGGTACTAATCCTGTAGTTAGGCGTGATATCGCAACCCCTTTAAAGTTGGGTGCTAAAACTGTGACATCATACCACAGACTTGCTACAAGTGGAAATTGCCGCCACTTGCTGTGGATCAAAACATGGTAATACCTCAACTACCTCACAAGATGTAGCTATGGCGATTGTTTAAGATTCAAAGGTGTGTCCTTATTTCCTTTTTTGTGTACCGTACACTGCATTTTTTTATCCTTTCTGTAAGGGACAATCAAGGCTTATAATACGAAAACCCCCAACTAATGAACGTGATACGTTGATGTTTCACTGACTGGGACTACAATGGGACAAATTGTCTTTTTTCTAAGTAACCTATGGCAACATAGGTCTTGGAAGTGTTAAGTATAGACCCTTTAATCTGATATTTCATTTTATGATTATGATCATTGTACTTCGTTCTCCGTCTGTCATCAATCATGTAAACATACAGGACAAAGGCACCATTAGGCACCAGTCTGTCGGTACGTGAACTCTGGACGGTTGCGTGAGTAAATATCATATGAGCGTGGATATTTTGTCACGTATACATATCAGCGTATGGTTATGCGTATCTCGGTCATATACATGCTCTTGTTCTCCCGGAGACTCTGCATCCCATCCAGCTTAGTCTGAAATTCGAACAAATAATTGTCTCTGTTGGCTGAAAGGTTTTCACATTTATTACTACGCCTGGTCTGTTTTCAGTTACACAATATTGGTATCAAAACCTCAATTCGGGTTCTTCTTTTACAATCTACTGTCTTCAAAGCTTATAAAACTGCGCAATCTTTGCCACTTCTCCGATTTCAATCACGACATCAAGCAGAGGAAGCTACTGTACAATTATTCGATCTTTTTGAGGATCATCGTTCATAAACATGTAAGTATTAACATGTTTCTTACAATATTCTTTGTTCTATAAAGTGTACAAATTAAATATACTTACAATTTGTTTTTTGCCCCAGGAATAAGTGCAAACATGTGGACTTTAAGTTGTTCAGGTGTCTGTTTGGGATTTCACGTGACCTTGTGCGGAGATTTGCATTTTGAAAAAGTTTTGCATCTTTGCCCGAAAAACATGTGTTTATTTGCCAGAGATGGCCATTTTCCCCGAATGGTAAGCTCTTCCCGCCATCATCCTATCCACCTGCCCCGTCGCATACATATACCGGGACACAAGCAACCTACACCTTCATGTATATGTGAATGTCAACATTTGAATGTAACGTCTTTCTGCCCAACAGTTCTACTTTGTTTAGTGTACTTGTCATATTAGAGCCGGGGTATATGTGATTTGAGGAAAGTTGTGGCTCTATTTTGTCTAGTTTGGACTGGTTTTTTTAGACACTGTTCAGGCTTATTTTTGGGGTGGACTTAATTAGTCACAGAGGGATGTGTATGAATTCATTGTTAGGACTTGTAGCTTACACAATAAAATAATGAAAAATAAGGAGAAATAATAAAATAAAGTATTAACTTACAGGATTGTTACAAAGATACGTCAATTCTCCTTCACTACTTAATGCCAAACTCTGTTGCCGTATCGTGCTACACGATACTTTCAGTAGTGGGGTTCAGTTCTTTTCAGTTTCAAATCTTCCACACGTGGTTAACCCAGAAATATTGACTTCACAGCGCGCTTCGTCTTTCCCTTTTAGTGTGCGACGAATATGGCAGACAAATACCAACCTTTAAAAATCTTTCCTTTTAAGCCCGACCCTCGGGTATAATCTCAACAACTGTTTAAACCAGTGGTTCCCAACGGGGGCGTTATCGTCCCTTGGGGGCATTTTCTCAACTCATGGGGCGATGAGCTCTAAGGGGCGGCAGGGGGGCGTTTTGAAAAAGTGATATACTAATTTTAAACCGGGCTTTACAAGATTTCAAAAGGTTTCCCTTAGATGAGCTCTCAAATTCGTTCCCTTATGAAGGAGATAAATGACGTCAACATATCGAGTAGGTCTAACATTCACTCATAAGGTGCATTAAAAGTTTGTGAATCATCTTTATTGCTAGATTTCACGAAATCGCATTTAACAGTGAATAATTTCAAAATTTTCTCAGCAAGGACCCTCATATTCCCATTAGTGGCATCCTGGTGAAAGTGGTGAGCGAAGGGCCTTGGCTAAAAATTGTCCCGCCACTTTTACCTTGAATGTAGGTTTTCTGTGCTGTCCATCAACATGACATACTGAAAGAAGTGAAAATTGCAGATAACTGTAACATAATAGATAACGTTTGCAATGTACTGTGAAGTTAAACACAAGTAAAACGTTAAAATGTTTTTAAAAATTCACTCTTACGGTTTGCCAATTTCGGCTTTCTTATTATTCTTGCCCGTGTTACAGCTTGAATGGCATAAGTCTTTTAAAGCTCCATGCGACCCCTACCATCCTTCTTCCTCCCACCCACAGGAACAGCTCTTTGCAGCATCAAAGGCAACCTTCGTTAGTAGCTCTATGGGTGATTTCTGTAATTTCTAGTGAACATTTAAGGTTATTTAGTATCAGGTAATCGGGAGAGAGTCAAAAATGACTTACAGTGCCGCATTCTTGTGTCAGCAATTTCGATAATACTCCGGAGCTTCCGGGGGCTTTGCCCCCGGTCCTCCATTGAGACATTACCCCTGAGCCCCATTAGGAGCCCTTGTGGGAACTGTCTACACTTCGGTGGGCCTTTGGCATCTGTAAAATTCAATAAAGTTTCGCCGTCCCTAGCCCCAACGTTGTGATTCACCATCACAAAAGGGAGTTAGCTTTTTGAATTCCGCACTGTTGCTTTGCTTCCCTTTGTCGGACCCGTTTAAAGCAATGTATGTGAATGCCTCCCCTATATTTCACATTTCACCATGTTTTTTTTTTTTATTATAATTGTCGTTTCATTCATGGCAACAGTATCCTATAGACGGGGGGGGGGGGTTGCCCAACGCCATTCGGTGAAAGGGGGCGGTGAGCTGAAAAAGGTTGGGAACCACTGGTTTAAACACTTCCAAAACCCAAGCTATACTTCCCAGTCACCTCTATATATTCATGTAATTTAAGAATGAAATTGCGGTTTGCCTCATTGTAGACCCACTATTCTGTGCAACCGTCAGGAAGATCTCACTATTTGAATTTTTTAGTGACCTTTCACAGTAGCATACATTATAACGTATTACAGCTGCCAGGTGTTACATTGAGGGGAGAGGTATACGCTTGATGAAATGCCACTTACCATGAAGTCATCTCAGAGGGTTTAAAAAAGAAAAACTAGCTGTGCGGAATGTCTCATGCTCAAGTTTGGTGATTTTATTTTAATTTCAGATAATCCCTGTTTTCTTTGTGACATTGAAGTCTTATAGTCACTTCCATCGGAAAATGGCTTCCAAACAATCCGTACCCAAGCCGTAAGTTCACACATTTACATATTGTAAGCGTACTATTAATAAAATCGCTTCAAATTCCCATGTGCTTAATACCATAAGAAATATAACTTATGTTATAAGAACCTCGGTCTAAATGTTTGCACCGTACGAAAGGAGATAGACTTGAAAATTATCAGATGGAAAAAGCCACTAGGTGTAAAGTAAGCTCTACCGTGTTTTGCAAAATCAAGTTGACTACGTTTGCAAAAACGTTCAACCAAGGATAGCCATAATGTTTAAGATCAATCGAACAGTTTATTGATATCCCTACGAGACTGTTATATCCAGTGCCGGATTTACGGCAGGGCCCACCGGGGCTCAGGCGCCGGGTCCCCCACATTTAGGGGCCCCCCACATTTGGGTGTCCAAAAAATGGATGCATAAGAGCCTTACCGTCCGTCGATGGTTAGCATGTAAAATACGGACCTTTGTTATGAGTTCCACATTGAACAAACGTCTTTCCATAAATACATGTGGCCTATAAGGATGCTTGGTCTTTATTCTACGGCATTTGCATAACTTGTCACACACGTGACACCACAAACCCCATGAATTCAGTGAATACAAATGTAAATTCTGTCAATTTTGCACAAAAAAAAATTGGCGCCCCTATAGATATTTGGATGACGTTCTAGCTATCATGTGATTCATGTCCACTTCACTGTGACCAACCAGAGGAATTCATCAACGAGGGAATTGAACGATGTGGTACGGATCAGTTCGAGCATCATACACGACGTCGAAAACGCAGTGAGTCATTTGGATCCGCTAGATAATGGGCGTACGCCGGATGCAAAATTGAGCCCGAGAGAATCTTTCCGAGTGGACGGCTACGTATTGTTAATGACGTATTGGTCTCTGAGCGGGAGTAGCTCACGAGCGCATACAAAGAATTGAGTGACAGATTTGGTTTCATCCGTAATCTGAGGAGTATGACTGCAGAGGACATCCGGGAAATGTGTTCCACGTTAATCAAAACCCACCATGATGAACTGGCTGTAGAACTCTCAGAATAAATGACGCACTTCCAAGTGCTGATCCATCAATATTTTCCCCGGACAGAAATGGTAACCGAAAGTGTCATGTATATGTCCTGAAAGAGAGGAACATAACCGACACCTTTCTGAACGTCGAAATTCTACTCAGGATTTGCTTGACACTCATGCTATGGTATCATCCGTAACCGTGAGCGACAGTTTTCTCAACTCAAACTGATAATGAGTCCCCTCCGTACAGTGATGGGCCAATCTAGGCGCATCAATCTCAGCATCCTTGCTATGGAACCCGACGTCCTCAAAACCATCGACGTCGATGACATCATCAGTTAGTTGGGTAAAGAAAAAGCCAGAAGAAAGCCATTCCATGAAGGGTTAAACGTTCAACTGAAACAGAAGTAAACGCATTTCCCCCATTAGACACTTGGGAAGGGGAAAGTTTGCTGGAACTTAAACGATATTGATTCCGTCCCGGAGGGCATTAGAAAAAGCAACGTAAAAGAAAAACAACAAAAAAGAAGTATAAATTGTGACAATAGTAATTTCCGGAACATGAGATTTTCAGATTGAAACTGTCACGGTTTAGATTCAACTTTCAAGGCCTGGGAAATGTCATTTCCAGCGATCTGGAAAGCATTTTCTGCAAAAATTTTCTTCACCACTACGCGTCAACCTATGGTGGCTCTCCGCTTAGATAGTGGGCATAATCGTGAAAGGGCCCCAAACTTTCGGGGCCCCGGACCCCCCACAAGCTAAATCCGGACTTGGTTTTATCCTTTAAATTAATGGTTATGCAACGCCCATTCTTTGTATTGTATAAAAATAGCAATAAAATAAATGGGTGATGCATTGGGTCTCCAAGTTTACAGGAAGTGATTCAGTAGCTACTAATGTAGGCAATGTTGCAACCGCGAGGATTGTCGAAATTTGGGGATTGGTTTTTGCTCTGCCTATTTCTAGCTATGTTTATAGAAATTTGCAAAATTGTTTCTCATTTACCTTTTTGGCCCTAGAAATTACAAGGAAAACGAGAACTATTTTCTTCTTCCGTGTTTTCCAGGGCCGGACATATCTTGCCATGAGTTACAGGTCCCGATATTCGTTACTTTTAGCTGGCTACATGCACCCTCTCCCCTTTCTACTCAAATTCTGAATAGTGTCATTGTTCTGAACATGATATTGTGACCCTTATTTACATGTAAGGATTTCTTATCTTGGTACGTCCAGGTCCCACCGTCCCTGTCGAGGGTGTACGTTAATCTTAGGTGGGGTCTTCGTCCGTAAGACTGAACTCTTTCTTCAAACCCTTGGCCTGTCTCTCACATTTCACGAAATTAAATTACGTGTCATGATTACCTTCAGTTTTTGTGTTAGCATTCGAACAATGAATGGAATAGAGCATTGATATTAAGAACCACTTACCCCTGCAAAATGATTTTCCCGAATAAACTTTGTCTTAAATTCACAGGTCCATATTTTCTTAACACCGTACCTCTAAAAAAGAATGTCAAGTATTAATCTTTTCAAATACTGTTATGTCCCTAAAACCATGATCCTTTAAGTTTTAAGGGTCCCTTCAACATAATATGGGCATCGAGCTCCCTGCAGATATATCCAGCCCTGGTGTTTGCTACCGTCTTGCCACAATTCTATAGGCCTATTCATGAGCAGTGGCGTAGCAACACAGTTTTGTAGGGGTGGGGGACCAACATTTTCCAACAGATAACTATAATGTTAAAATAACAGTCTGGCTACTATTTAAGTCGCTACAGGGTCGCCGATTTTTGCATTGACATTGTTGGGCCTTTTGGTTTGAAGCGTGTCGTCTTTGGGAAGGGTGTAAAGTGGAGAGAAACTGAGAGCTTAAATGCAAAATGATGCTTTTGTTTCAATATATAAGAGTACTAAACGAACACATTGTGAACTGTTTATGTAGAAAGACTTGAGCATTCTAACCAGGGAGCTGCCACTCTAACGTGGCAGCTCCCTGTTCTAACTGCAGAATTTATACTTGCGGCCTTGTCAATGAGTTTGTATGTCACGTGACATAATCCGAGAGCCAGATATGAGTAACCCTTGAGGCCGTTCACTCAAATTTCATGGCTATACTGGGCAGTGATAAGGTTGCATCTCCTTGATGGAATGGGAACTTCTTAAACGATTGATGGGACGGTCGCCCCCCCCCCCCCCACAAAGCCTCCAAAGGCCTCTGTCGGAAATAAACAAAAACAATTCACTTGAAACACTTACAACACTTTTTATGTTTCTAAGCACAATCACACATTGATATTGATATGTCAACGTGAAAATGAAGGTCTCCAAATTGCCCGGAAAGCAAAAAAAAAAGGTCCCCAGAATTTCAAATGGTACAACTATCATGATAATCTGTCGGAATATTTTGGCTTTTGCCCCCGCACAAAAAGTATCTAGCTACGCCACTGATGAACTCTTTCACCCTTTTGTTATATACCTTCCTTTACGCTCGGCTAATCCCCAGTGGAAGCTCTCATTTGGATTCTCGTTCGCAATTAGTAAAACTATCGTTTTTGTTTAGTGCTTGGTTGGTGTGCTCCTCTGTAGCGTCATTTGGATGTAAGTTAAAAACATCATACTAAACGTCCCCATTTTGTAATTACCGCATAGGTGTCGGGGAGGGGGAGTTATGCTATAACAGCATTAGAGGGGTGTCATCGGTCACTGTCAAAATATCACTCAGAAATGGTAATTTCTTGACATGTAATCTGTTTAAAGTTTATCAAGGATAGCACCATTTTGCACCTAAGCCACCTTGAATAAACAAAACTTTTTCATAGGCAGGAGTTTCAACCCTTCCACGCAGACACCACACCCAAGTCCCTTACACCCGACAAAAATCAATTAAATTCACTAAAGTTAAAGAATTTTTCAACCTATGTTCAGTTCAACACCTTGCCAAGAGAGCAACACTTTGCATTTAGGCCACCTTCAAAGAAGAATTTCACTGCCCCTCCCCCTAGTATCTTAAAGTTCCTCAAGGGTGGCACCTCCGCCTTAGGAGACGAAGGAAGGGTCCCACCCGGGTTCATCCAAAGTATTGTACATGCGCAAAGTGTAGCACTTTCATAAACCAACTTCCAGGGATTACATCTAAATTGAGACTTTACGACATCTTCTTCTTTTGTGCCACATCGGCCGTCATCGAAGCCTGGCGGCGCCACTGGTTTCAATTTTCAGATGTTATTGGGTAAACTAGCACAATGTTTCTGATTTGATAGAAATAGAATCAAGGCAAAATGTCATATATTCATGCTAGGAAATCAATGCTGAATATTCCATTATGCTAGATTTTGAATATGCTAAATCTAGCATTACTAAATGATGCTTAATCTGGTAATCCTGCTTTCAACTGTCTACAAACATCACTGGTAATGGATGGACCAAAAATATCATAATTCATTGTAAACTCAAGTTGTCTGACAGAAATTACTTACAATGAAATATCTATTGTTGTTAGGTGCGCGCGAAGTGCCCCAGATGTACCATCGAGTAAAACTTTGGATTGCATGTTCAGTTGTTTCTGAGTTGGGCATGCAACGCCATCGTGTATTCTATGACCATCTGCTACCATGCAAGATATTTTAAAAGGTGCAAAAATTTCCGGTAGAGACGTTAGGGGCTTTGCTGGGAGTGCAAGGCACAGACATCCCATACGTAGAAGTCTGTGGAAATAGGGCACAACAAGGCCGTAGAATGGGCGAAAGGCCTAGGGGCAATTAATGACACTGTCTAAGCGGAGCACCAAGTGGCGTGCCCATAGATAGTTGATACCCTGGAGACCCTTCCTTTTTCACCTGTGTATGGGTGCCATCCTGGGGGAGGATGCTTGGGGGGGGATGCTTGGGGGGGGGGGGAAGAGTACATGTAGGGTGCAAAATGGTGCTATCGTTGACAAAGTTTTTAACTGCGACACCCCTACTAGTGTGAGAGTATTTTCGACATTTTTCGTCTATGTGAGGTAGCTTGGATGCAAAATGGTGCTTCCTTTGGTGAGGCTTTCTAAACCGTTGAAATGATGATATGTTTAGGAACCCTGCATTATTTAGCGATTTTTTTATTTTGGTAGGATGAAATGGATGTTGCCTAAAGGGAGAAATGATACCTTTACTCTTTGGAAAAAGTTTCTTGTCCTAAGGTTTCCTGGATCAAAAATGATGTTATCTTTGGTAAAGCTTTGAAGTGATTACATTATTTGACATTTTACTTATTTAGTGTGCTATTCTTCGGCTGTGGCATGGCATCCCTACAAAGCTGGTACTGCTTGTGCAGGCTGCTCCCTCTTAGTACGCCACTAGGGGAGCCACCATTTGGGCATAGCCGGGTAGTGCTAGGCCTTGCAGGAAATATTCCGGGTCGAAATGCCTCCCAGATGGGGAAAATCTGACAAATTTTAGACCTTTCTAGTTGTATCTAGTAAACATTCCCTATTTTTAGATTTCATGCTTTCGAAACAAATTTAGCTTCGATTTAAATTGAAAGCCTACCTTCAATTACAAGCTCTGTATTGAGCTCAGCGTTATAATTACAGGTAACTAGGCTATTTCATCTTTAGCCTGCGTATATGCTGGTATATTCAAGCTGGGTATCTTGCAAGAGGCCGGGTTCCTTCGTCAGGAAGAGAAACCCACTCATGACGGACCTCCTTAACCAATTGGAACTTTCCCACTAAGAACCGTAGAAAAGTCGACAGGCTATGTTTATATGTACAGAATTTTGAATAACCAGCTACCAGCTGTCCCACGTGACCACTACCTTACAGAGCTTCCATCCGAAGGAGAAGGGTCAAGACTAAGCAATAAAAATAAGATTCCATTTTTTTAACATAATTGAAAATCAGACCAGTAATACATAACATAACAGGTTAACATAACAGGTTAAAGGGCAAAGGAGGGCTAAGGCCATTAAAGCCCTTAACATTAATTGTAGAACCCCTCAATAGGTCTTCTTTCAAGGCTTCCCATCGACCACACTTGACTGGAATAAGCTTGCTTACCGACTATTACTACATCATATGGGAGGATTCTGCAAGCTGTTAAGCATCAGCCTTATTTAGGAGTCGAAAATAGTCATGATCTTACCTGGACCCATCACATTAAGCAAATTACCAACAATTAGGCAAATAAAATGCTTGGGTTACTACAACGAAATCTCCACTCTTGTAGCAAAGGTGTCAAGGAAACTGCCTACAAAGTGTTAGTCCGCTCAAAGATGGAGTGCGGGGCCATATGGGATCCTTAAGTGTCAAAAAACACCATGAGAATGTTCAAAGACATGCAGCCCGTTTTGTTCTCAACAAATACAATTACAGGGATAGCGTCACCAACATTAACAGATCTCAAATGGGAACCACTTGAAGAGCGTCGTACCAGACTTCGTCTCATCGCTAGCTATAAGGAGGTTCATAACTTAACTCCCCCAACATCCAGCTGCAGAGTTACCATTATAGGACCACTAGGCATAATCAAGGCGCCCACATAATTGTTCCCCCTCCTTTTAGTAAGGGATGTTTTCAATACTCGATGTATCCAAGAACTGCTCGTGAATAGAATTTCCTTCCACCAAACATACGTGCAGCACCTGATGTTTGCTCTTTTAAATCTAGCCTAGCCAACGTTAATCTTCGAAATCTTGTGTCTAAGGCGCACTTTAAAATATAGGCAACTCCCCTCATTCTGATGATGATGATGATGATGATGATGATGATGATGATGATGGTGGTGGTGGTGGTGGTGGTGGTGATGGTGATGGTGATGGTGATGATGATGATGATGGTGATGGTGATGGTGATGGTGATGATGATGATGACGACCCGTACGCGTTAATGCTGTCCGTGGTCCGCGGGGACCCCGGGAAAAGGGACCCATCATGCGATTTATCAGGTTTTTGGGGGCTTGAAATCATGATTATCACAGTGAAATTTTCAGCAGCATCCATCTAAGTATTTTTTCTCAAGTCGGCCAAGTTTCATTTATGGTTTGGAAATTTCGGAGGGTAGTCCCTCGCAGGCTACGACCCTGCATAATGATCGACCCTTTGTATGTTGCCCAATGATCTAGATATACGCCTCTGTTTATGAATAGCCCTATGAGCCTTTATCATAATTATAAGTTTAGGTTAACTTGGTTGAAAGCCTCGGAAACCGTAAGAAACCGAAACAGCCTCTTCTTGGCGCTCAGAAAGTTGTCATAATGTTGATTTATTTTTCTCACAAACTGAAATGGCTGACTACGTATGATATGATA
The DNA here is from genome assembly GCA_029531755.1 of Holothuria leucospilota. Taxonomy (NCBI): domain Eukaryota; kingdom Metazoa; phylum Echinodermata; class Holothuroidea; order Aspidochirotida; family Holothuriidae; genus Holothuria; species Holothuria leucospilota. The sequence goes on along the minus strand of JAIZAY010000209.1, from coordinate 58,737 downwards.
TCCATCTTCTCCATCAAGCGGCCGGCTAACAAGTTTTCCTTTCTTTTCATGAGTGCACCTTGTACTTTCGTACTGTACATTATTTGTTGGCCATGTTTGACTTCTCACCAGCCGTCTGATAAACCCGTGGTCGCTAGCTTCAAAGCAGTTGTTTCGGCGGAAAAATTTAAGTTTCAACACTGGCGCTTTCTCCTCGATCATTTGAATCAATAGATTGCAGTTTAAACCTTGTTGCCGGTGGCCACAAAATTGTGGTGACATCAACAGTCACAATTTGGCGTAAGTGTATAGCCTACTTCGTTTACCGAGGGAAGTTTAGGTGTACTTGTGGGCCTAATACATTCCAAAACAGCAGCCAAACTTGCCAAACAGCAGCCAAACTTGTACACTGTAACTTTAACGTTGGTTTACGGACAACTCGGCCCGGACATCTCGGCCCCTGAGACAAGTCGGCCCCGAGACATCTCGGCCCCTGAGACAGGTCGGCCCCGAGACATCTCGGCCCCTGGGACATCTCGGCCCCTGACACATCTCGGCCCCTGAGACATCTCGGCCCGAATTGAAATAGCAGTAGTCTACTACCAGGCAAACTAGGCTATGCATGCAGCCAAGACTAGAGTCAGGTACAGGTGTTGACGATGAAGTTCCTTGCCTTTTTGTACTTCTCAACTTACGTAGAAAGGCCTAAGGATGGGAACTTTGGCCTTGAGCGGTACTTCTTGGTGTAAATTAGAAGGCAGTGTAACCTCGATAATTTTGAGATAAACTTACGGTAATGACATACATGTAAAAATCAAGGATACACCCCAAAATGACTTTTTATAGGCTTTGATATGAAATTGCAACCTTTCATAATAGCAAGTTATGTGTAATGTGCTATGCTAGATGTATTTCGACCACAAAGACAATTTCGGGGTCTCATCCTGAGTATCAATAAATGAAAATGGCAGTACTAATTGCCAAAATGTCACAAAACATGCCAGGTTATTCGAATAATAATTCTCTCATAATTTCAGCTAAGTACTCCGGAGAAATAGAGGTTATCAAGATCATCAAAATTAATATTTGTTTCCGAAATAAAGTTTGCATGAATAAGTGGGTCGCTTAGATTGGTTGCCCAAGTTGTGGGCGATAACGGAAACCATTTAGCGTGTCTTGTGTTCAGTAGTAAAATGCCAATGATGTTTCAGAAGGCAATTTTGTTTAGATGTGGAGTGAGTAAAGAAACCTGAAAACCGTAACTTTGGTCTGGATATAATTAAGTTTTGATGACAGGTGTGAAACGCGTTCCTTGATGTTTCGGAAATTATGTTAGATACATATTTGTCTGGGTAATTGCCCCGAACTTAGATTCTCCTTAAACTGTTAAGCCTCTCTTATCGCTTACAAACGGCCACCCAATGAGCGACCCACTTATTCGTTCAAACTTTGTTTCGGAAACAAGTATCAATTATGACTTCGAACAACTCCCTGCTTCGATAACCTCGATTTCTCCTTAGCTGAAACAGGGAGTTGCAACTCCCTGGAATAACTCAACAATTTGTGAAATATCGGCCAATACTGTCAACTTAATTTCATTTATAACTACTGACGAGACCCCGAAATTATCTTTGTGTCCGGAACGCGTCTTGTAATAATAGCACAACGTGCCATAGCTTGCTATTATGAAAGGTCACAATTTTTTATTAAATTCTTCAACTTCTTTTGAGGTTTCTTGATTACTGCAACAATACTCTTGTATCTCAAAATTACCGAGGCTATACCGCCCTCTATTATTTACACCCAAACTATGGCTCAGGGGCTACCGTTTTCATCCTTGCTATACCCCCTCACTAAGCATATCAGTTACTCGAACACGTCACCGAGTTTTTGAAGAGTAGGCTACCCCCCCCCCCCCCTTTAAGCGCCGTCATTGCTTTAAGCACTCAATTTCAAACAGACAACTTAAAACGAATTGTTTATTTGCATAGATGTTTGAAGGTTTACCGAACCCGACCCCAAATATCTAACGCAAGTCCCTACCCTTGTCCCGGGGCACAGCTCACGTTTAAATCAATTGCGACTTGATTCATCATTACCTTTTCCTGAAAATCCTGCTGACGTTGTATTTCAACCACTCGGGAGTATTCATAGCATTTCAGTATTTTGTTCTCATAAATAGGTCTATTGGTTTTATAGTTCGTGATGTGATAAAAGGGGATAGTGTCTTCAAACAAAAACGATTCTGGCTAAGTATCTCCTCGTCTGTCACCTCTATTGACGGACCACTGCGCCATCGAAAAGGATTTTGGTTAATCTGTGTTGTATTGCGCACACGTAAGATCGATGGCGGGCTTAAACCTGTTAGTGGCTGCATCATGGTTTGTACAGTGAATAGGGTCCGGTTGAATGTCGGGATTAGAATATTGCAATCAATTGCTGTGATGATGTTACCGGAGTGTGTGTGTGTGTGTGTGTGTGTGTGTGTGTGTGTTTGTTACAGTTCTGCTTCCTACTGTCCTATTGGATATTCAACATACGGTCAATTCCATGTAAACAGGCCCAGAACCATAAAAAATCAAAATAGTTAAAATGCTAAGTGAAGTTCTTAAATGTTGCATTACTATGTCTAGTTTCTTGGCCAAATTTTGGACCAACTTCCTGGATTAATTTCCTCAATCAATCAGTAGATTCATTTCAAATTTACTATCCATAAATGGTAATATAACATTACTTTTCTTAAATTGAGAGAGCAAATGGCATTGCGACTTGTCATTTTGGCACTCACATGGGTGAACCGAGTGTGATTTTCAAAATGTAACGCTGTAACACCCGTCACATTTTTGACAAAAAAGTTGCCTAAAAATTGGACATGATCATTTAATTTAAAATTATTTTGGATCTTCTAAATTCATACTACCCTGGAGCCATCACATCAGTTTTATCCAAAAATATTCAAAGAAAATTGATTTTTTTCGATCATTAAAATCTGTAACACCCGTCACAATGAGTGTGACGGGTGTTACATTAGCAGTGAAAATCTTTCATAAATTCAGTAACAAATGCATGACATTTTCTAAGTATATACCACATAACTTTACTCTGACTGCTAATTAATCATCTGCAATAAAAATAAAAAGAAAAGTAGTTATGAAAAGTAATTAATTGTCCTCTTGTTATACCCAGTGCAAAAATGTGACCGGTGTTACATCATGTGCAGTCTGATTGTCAAGCAGTCATTCCATACTGTATCACTAGTGACAATTTCCATCATAATAAGCATGCTATTTGCAATTAGCCATTAATACAGAACGGAAAAGTTTAAAGATGTAACATCAATTCTATTCACCAGTTTCTTCATATTACTGCAATGACACCACTGACTCACCAGTAAATTGATTGTATACTGATTTGATGCAACTGACGTAGCACCTGATGCCACAGCTAAATTTGACGATTGTCATAGTTATCAATGGGTTGTTTTTTCTATTTCAAATTATGGTCCAGCTCCATGTCCATCAATGTTATTACAACAGGTGGTAGGAGGTGGCATGTCCCTATGTTAACAATTTTCTCCCTCCCCAAAAGTGACCACATCCTATGGAAGCCCCCCCCCCGATAATATTCAACATTCTAGAAAATGTTGTCTATTGTCCTAGCTACTGTTCTACAATCATGTCAGATGTAAAGGAATGTTTAGTAATGTCGCAGTCTAAACCTACTGTCTAGGATTAATTACAAAAAAGGGCATCTTCAACAAATTAATGAAATGTTGCATAATATCCTCAATAACAGAGTAGACTGGACAAAGCTCTACAATCAAACCCCTCTACCAATGATGACACACGTGTGTAAGATGGCAACCCCCTGCCACAAAAATGTGTGAAGAACACTGGTTTATATACTGAAATAGTTTTGAATTTGAAATTTCTGTTACAAGTCATAAAGTATTTGTTAGAATGGATTTTACTAAATTTAGCAGATCATCCTGGGTGGTGCTAAACCATTGGCCAATCAAACTTTTAGCTCTATTTAAAGACTTAATTAGAAGTACAAATTATAGTGGGAAAATGTAACAATTTATGCAGAAAATGATACTGGACAAACTTCTAGGAGGGTGCTTTATATAATGGTAGGTCTTCCAACTTTACTTTATACTGCTTCAAAGAACTATGACTAATTAACTTAGGCTGGGAGATGTATTTTTCAGACACCGTAACACCCGTCACATCTTTTGTAACACCCGTCACGCTGCTTAAATCAAAGTTACTCAGAATTAATACAGGAATTTTCTTCGAACTGGTTATGTTCATTAACTTCAATCTTTCACAAATAGTTCCAAGTTTGGTATAAATGTTTCAAACTCACAGACTTTTACAAGAACTTTTTTAATCAGAATTTTCCAGATTTTGTGATGTAACACCCGTCACACACCATATGAGCAATATAAAGTTGCTGTATGCTGCGAACTTTAATTTTTTTGTTCTTATTTGAGTACATCTCAACCTAGACTACTGTTAACCACTACACCATTTGACTCATCTTTCTTGGTCTTCAAAATATAATTGGGGAATGATCAGAAATTATCTCTAAATGGTAACACCCGTCACCTGGAATTGACCATATATGTGCCATTCAGTGTAAGGTATTTCAGTATATACCGTGTTAGGAACAAAAAAGTTTCGTCGGAAAATATATAGGTTTTACGGTGTACAACACAAAAGGCAAACAAATATTTTTGAAAGTAAAAAATAATACGAGGGGACGAAAAATTACGTACAGGCGGTCGAGGACAAACATTTTTTTTGGGGGGGGGGGGGAGGGGGTACCCTACTCCATGCCGAACTTTGACCATGGAGCTACTACCTGGACATGTCAAATAAATCCATAGAAATTAAAGTAAGGGATAATGACGTCTGGCGATCTGGACTGAAGCCATTGATTTGGCTAGGCTGTGCGGCAACAAAGCACCGGCGCGTAATACAAATATCACGTCATTGCTTTTGTCCCAAGTATTGGCAAAGAAACTACAAGTTTTCAAGTTAGGAGTATAAAACAAAATACGGGCAACATGACTTATTCCTGTTGTGAAAATTACTCCTAATCTTTCGAAAAACCGATAAAATAGGCTATAACTTCTGCAGCAGAATGCACACTTTACGTATGGAGACCCACCTATCAACCTGGTCTTTTGCCGTACAGCGAAAGCCCCCTTATATTTTCGTGGCTTCACCGGTAAACATGCAGGGATGCATTGATTGTGTCAGCGTTCTCCCTTACTTTTATTTCTATGTATAAATCTAAAAGACTTAACAAACTAAATACAACTATTTCAATTGGGGCCGAGATGTCTCGGGGGCCGAGTTGTCTCGGGGCCGACTTGTCTCAGGGGCCGAGATGTCCGGGCCGAGTTGTCCCAGGGGCCGAGTTGTCCGGACACCTTAACGTTAGGCTACTGTAACATTAGGTCTAACGTTAGCGTTAGGCTAAAGTTAAGCCTAGGCCTAGGGCATAGGCTACATTTACTTAGTGGGCAGGCCGCTGACGTAGTATTTGGGTCGCATTGGGCTTCGCATAGTTGGTCAGCAGTATAGGTCTATGCCATTTCAAAATTGGGCTAGGCCTAGGCCTACGTATACTTCATCCTGTAAAAAAGAAGAAGAAGAAGAAAAAATGCAATGCCATATCTTATCTACACAGTATATGACATCGACATCAACACTGCAGTTGGAAGTAGGCCTAAGACTAAGTTCTGGATCTGGATCTGGATAAATACTGCACAACACTCCTGGTGGAGTCAAACGTGCAGGGTTGGGTGTGCGCATGAAGTTAGTCGTCCCGTCTGAGAATCCTCAAGGCTGCGCTCTTGAACTGCTTGGGGTCCTCGAGATCTGTTATGTTCTGGGGGAGAAGGTTCCAGTCCCTGACGGTCCGAGGAAAGAAACTGTATTTGTAGCAGTCCTTATTGGTTGGTATATGTAAAAAGCTTTTTGAATGATGATGCCTAGAAGGCCGCCGGACCGGTTGAAGGTTGTTCATTGGCGAGGCTAGGAGACCCAATCTGGCTTTGTGAAAAATTGCTAGCCTATTGACAGTACGCCTGACTTTAAGGCTATCCCACCCTAGATCTTTTAACATTTCAGTCACGCTGCTATGGGGGGAATAGTCATTACAGACAAACCTAGCAGCCCTACGTTGAATTTGCTCAACCTTATTGGATAGGGAAACGGTGCAGGGATCCCAAACGGAAGATGAATATTCCAATGAAGGCCTGACAAGAGTAAAGTAGGCATTAGCTTTAACACTCCAGGGACAGGAGTATAGATTCCTTCTGATAAACGCCAGAGACCTATTTGCAGACGAAGTGATATGGTTAATATGTCTATTCCAGGTAAGGTTGTTTGAAATGTCAACACCTAGGTAAGTATGAGAGGCAGTGGACTCATGGATATCTTTGTCTAGAGTATAATTAAAAAGCTTGGGATTCCTTGAGTGAGTAATCCTAATAGAAAAGCACTTTTTGGTTGTTAAAGTGCATTTGCCACTTATTTTGCCACTCAGAAAGGGTGTTTAAATCCTTTTGGAGTTGAACCTGGTCAAGGTTATTCTTTATCTGTCTATAAATAACACAATCGTCAGCAAAAAGTCTGACTTCAGAAGAGATATTATCAGGCAGGTCATTGATATAGACTAAAAATAAGAGAGGACCTAAAACAGTACCTTGGGGGACACCAGAGATGACATCCACCTAATCAGAGAAATCACCACCCACCACAACCCTCTGCTTGCGTAACTTCAGAAAGTTAGAAATCCAAGTAAGAGAATGGCCTTTAATGCCCTAATTCTGTAACTTACAAAGCAAACGGTTATGAGGGACCGTATCAAATGCCTTAGAAAAATCCATAATTATCATATCAGTCTGGGATCTATGGTCTAAAGATTGCACCAGATCATTGGTTGTTAAGATCAGTTGTGATTCACAAGAATGGCGTTGTCTAAAGCCATGCTGCCTGTTTGTGATAACTGAGTAGTTATCAAAGTGACCCATAATGTGAGAGTGTATAATGTGCTCAAGGACTTTGCAGCAAATTGAAGTAAGAGAGACCGGTCTATAGTTTGAAGCGAGGGAACGGTCACCTTTTTTAAAGACTGGACTAATATTGGCACATAGCCAAGAGGATGGTAAAACACCAGTGTCCAGTGATTTCTGAAAAATGGAACAGAGGGCAGGGGTGACCTCCTCGGCAGCCAGTGTCAAGATATGAGCAGGTATACCATCAGGACCTGAGGCTTTGTTTGGGTTCAGCTCTTTAAGCAGTTTGACAACACCCTCTAAAGAAACCTCAATATCAGGCATGGGAGGTATGGTGTTTGAGTCAGCTGGAGGCAAGATGTCATTCTCACGCGTAAAGACCTTTTTGAATTGCTCATTTAAGATGTTAGCCTTCTGAGTGTTCTCCGAAACAAGTATCCCATCAGATTTTAAGGAAGGGATACCAACACTATCACATCTTAGATTTTTAATGAAAGACCAGAAACGTTTAGGTGAATCGGTGCACACTGTATTAACATAATTTCTGTAAGCAGTTCTTGTTGTTTTGTGAGTTAATTTGCGTTGGGTTTTGAAGTTTTCAAAGGAGGATGGAGTACGCGTTTTACGCCAAGTGTTATAGGCCCTTTGCTTCCTGTTCAACAGACGTTTTATATTCTTATCAATCCAGGGGGTTTGGTTCCTCTTTCTGACAATACGAGATGGAACATAAGTATCCATGACCTCTTTGATTTTTCCCTCAAGTGCAGAGTACATAGTCTGTACAGAGCACTCTTGTTTAGTCAAGTTTGCACTGAACTTAGAAAGCTCAGATTTGATGCCATGAATGTCAGCTTTGTGAAAACTATAAACCTTCCTAGGCCTTTGCTTAGATATTTTGGGCCTAGTACTTATCATAATCATGGGAATGCCGTCATGGTCAGAAATGCCGGGTATCAGGGTAGACCTATCAACTAGAGTAGGATTTGTTGTCAAGAAAATATCTAGGATGTTGTTAACTCTAGTAGGCTCACTAACCATTTGGTCAAGGCCAAATTCGTTGCATATGTCAAGCAATATGTTATGTAAATTAATTACATTTCACATATTAGTACATGTAACATGTGTCTACATGTACATTGCCAACACTCATTAGCCTAAAGAATGACGTCAGTCACCACGAGGATTTCCTTACACTTTTCATAAACAAGCATGGAAATCTTCAGTCCTAGCCTAGGCCTAGATGACTGACATCATACCACTGTGTAGTATGGCATTGCACACATGTATGTACTACCAGGGTTTCCCCTGCCACTGTTTTTGTGTTTTTGTGAGGTGCATGGCCACCTAACAGGTTTTGACAACCACCTCACATAAATTTGCTATTTCTGCCACCTGTACTGTATAATTATAGAGGTAGTGATAGGCTAGTTCTTCCTCACTGTTGGTGCCAAAGCTGGCACCATATTACCCCATGGACTAATACCACCTCACACTCTCTAAAACTCAGGGGAAACCATGTGTACTACTATACATGTATGATGTAATGACGTTCTTCCAACTGCACTGTCCACCTTTACTACTGTATTATTTGTATATATGCGTAAGAACTGAGTCACCGGCATGATATCTGTAAGTAGGCTAAACATGCTTTGCTGTTGACCACAACATGAAGCCTGATTTCGGCATCAAATCCCATCCTTTTGAAAAAGTTTGGCAGGGTAAGAGTAAGAGTATTGCAGGTGTATCGTGTGAAAGAGAGTTGATGGACAAAGTCTGGTCAGAAAATAAATTAGTCAGTTGAGCGTGTGAGACGTCCCCAGATATTATGGCCGGGGAATGTGAAACATTTGTACACAGTGCACAAGGGCAGTGATGGAGGAGTGTAACAGAAACACAGCACCGTTCAAGGACTAGTGCCCGCTGGGGTCCAAGGGGCGTCGTCTGCTATGAAAGATGGTGATTATTTTGTTCTTTCTGAATTATGTACTGAGCGTAATTTTTTGATTGAGTCTTAAGTGTTGGGATTTCGCTTGCACCGTGCTGTTCTTTTGCTCAATTCTTGCCTATCCGCCCCACGTAGATTATTGAAACTGAATTACAGTATTGCCTGCAGATTCATCATAAAATCGGTAAATAAATTGAAAAACTATGCAATCCGGCAGGTGATGATGATGATTAGGCCTAGCCTAGGCTAAATAACCTACTTTTCAATCATTGATTCGTGTGGATCCTTGGCTTTGGGCTTAAGGCTAGCTAGGCCAAATGTTAGGCTATGTTCAAAAAACTTCATGTTAAGAATACCTGCATTTAGGCCTAGGCTAATGTGAAACTGGTCTAAGTAATGCAATGATTTTGTAAGCAACCCTGTTTTATTTTATGCAACATTCTATAAATGCTTCTAGTCCTAAATATAAAGTATCATTGCTAGAACGTTACACCATTGTATGCTAAATAGTAGGCACTAAGACAGTGTTGTTTAGCGGCCCTATTGTGATTGCTATGGTTACTGTAGGTTCATAATTTCATACACATGCATATAGGCCTATGCATGTGTATCAACAATCATTAGGCTCCAGCAATGTTTGCTGACACATTAGCCTAGGCTACTCTCACGGAAACATGCAGTTAAAAACTGGTTTCTCCCCACTACAAGTTCCCCCTAAAGTATGTACAGTAGTGTCAGTGAGTTTGTGTAAGGGCTACCACATTGGTCATGGCACATTACAAGCTTATATGTAATTTACAAGTTTTGACCAACAGTGGGTTTTTGGCTTGCTGAAATACTGCTTCCATATTTCAGAAATCTGAACAGTCTTATACTCTAAGCACCTAATCCTCTTGGCCCTATCCATCCCTCACGTAAAGTACACCAGTCCGATTTTCAAGTTATACGTACTTTAGTGGGCCCCTGCAATAATTTTTTTCACATTTTTCTTGCAGGTTTGTAATAGTTAGTTGCTATTTCCCACATTTGCCCAGTTTTCAAATTTCAGGAAGATGTAACAAATCCAGTGTTGGATCACATTCTCTCTTAGAAATTTTCATTTTGTGATAGATTAATAGTTTGACAGGTTTTGTTGCTTTCCATTTTGTCATCAAAACTTAGATTACAATGATGTGCACTTTTTTCACATTTGTACAGTTCTCAGCAACAAGTAGGATCACTGCATCCAGCAATGAAATCATCTGGCCTAAGCTTACAGTGTGTCTTTGCTCCCAATGCTATAGTAAGTCTACATATTCTTCATCCTTGCTGTCACTTGATGAACTTCAACATCTACATTCTGTACCTCACCTATCGCCAGTTCATGATGGTTTGTTCACTGGATATGGAAAAAATGCAGACCAGTAGGTTGAAAAAAGGTAAGTTAATCATGCAGGGTGATTGTGTGCATAAAAGATTTGAGTACAGTACTGTATGTGTGTCGAAAGCTGCTTGTGAACGTGATTTCTAAATTATATAGAAAGGTGACCTGGACAGGTTTTTTTGGCAGGAGGACACACCTTGTTTAGCACAAAAGCTGTCAAATGTTGCTTGGGGTCAACAAAGGTCAAGTCATGAAAACTTCTGGAAGGTGTACCTTTGTTGAAGTAGGGTAACATGGTTGGATGCCATACTTGACATATGGTGGTGTCCCACGTTGAGTGGGAGCAGGCATGGTTTTTGTGGAGAGAAAGGTAATTTTGGTCAAAATAGGTCAACATGCGAAAACAATGTGAAACTTGCAGTATTCTCAGGAAGGGTCCCTTGAGGGATATCATTCTTGCTATGTGGATATGTGAAGTTTAATATAAGAGACTCTTTTTGGAGAATATATGTGGTGATCACTGAAGGTCACTTGTACAAGGTATCAAGCTTTTCGGACATAATAAGTAGCATTGTGTATAGTACCTTACACAAGAAACCTTGAACAGTCAATCCAATGCTAGGTATATATGTGAGTCCCCCATTTTAAGTGACCAAAATCATACTTTAAAAAATCCAATATCAAAATGACAATTAACACGGTATTGTAAGGGTTTGTAGAGAAGCAAATAATGGCTTGCATAATTCATGTTTGAAGGACCCATTTGTTATTCAGTTAATCAGTTCTTACTTGGAAGCATGGTAAGACTGTTCACTGGAAGTAGTTTCTGACATTTTTGAATGATGAGTGGTGTTCTTACTGAAGTCCTACACCTACAGTATACATATTCCTACTGTAACAAAAGGACAATTCCAACTTAAAATTAAAGATGTGAAATTAGTGTACAGTGCCTTTATACACAGGCTTCCCAATTTCATGGCAAAGGTGACATGCATGAAGAGCTGAAATTGCAAAATTTGTGGAAATATAATTTATGCATAGTCCTTCTTGAGTGATTGACTTACGGAATGAAAAAAGAAAATCTGTTGCAATTACGGTATGTATTGTACTCGTCAGGGAATTGACAAGTTTCACATTGAACCTTGTTTGGAAGTGTAGAACCCAGTTTGGATATCAAGCACACATTGATAAAAGACCATTATACAGGAAAACGAGTTTCCTCTTGTGATTGGAGTAAAACTGAGGACATTTAATCTGTTAGTTTGTAGGTTTTCATATATTTCTGACTAAAACCCTGCTTTACTGAATAATTAACTGATCACACAGTAGTAATTTTTACTCTTTCTTCACTGGACATTGGGCTATTTCAGCTATTACAAAAATGTATTTAACTTCTTCACTTACAGGAACAACAAATGTTTATCATGATGAACCCAGCCATTGAATCAACTCCAGGCCTGGTATCTCACACTTCCTTCTACCTCTGTTCATCACTGTTGCTGTGCTGGGATGTTACTTAGATAATTGAACAAGATCTGTGTACCTCATCTATCAGCAGCTGAAGATCACAGGATTGGAGAACAGTGAAATGTGGATATTCCTGACTTCAACGCAGTATGTTGAAAAAAGGGTTTGTTATTTTACATTCAGAATTATAAATTTTACATTCCTTGTTAGGACAGACATCATTTTACTGTAGTAGATGTACTGCAGGGCTTTCACTAATTTCTTTTACAAAAGTTTTTGACTGCCAGTCATAATATCCAAAGGGTATTTGAATGCTATCCATAATTTTCAAAGGGTATTTGACTCCCAATAAAATTTTTTAAAGAGTTTGTACTAGTGTTTTCTTGGATAACCTGAGTACCTGCCCGATGTTCGTGTTACCCTGTTCCAAATTTACTACCTGGTTCCAAAGAATGTTGCGTGTGAAAAAATAGTCCTGTATTTATCATTTCCCCAGATGACTAAACCATTCATTTGCTTTTTTGTTGAAAATAAAAAATATGACAGGGATCAAAATAAGCACAGAGTAACCATGTTGGAGTTTTCTAAACAGTCTCTATCGTGCAGAGGAATTATTACCTCCCGAGTTTGCTTCGTGATCCCTGTTTGTGATTTTCTACAAAACTGATCTATATAGGCTATGCCTATTCTGAACTGCACTGCCAGGGTGCGCTTCTACATGTAACATATGTTATGAGTAGTAATCAGTATATGAACTGAATTTTGGTCCATTCCCCAAAACAAGCAAAAGGTTTGTCTCATCTGTGAAAGCATCACAAGGTCATGATTATGTAGTAGCTTGTTTACAAGATTCTGGTTGGCCTTTGGCTCGCGAAAAAAGAAATAGAAAACTCTGTGTACTAATTGCAAGAATGGCTGTGTTTTAGTGCCTGGAATTTTGAATTAGTTAATTTAGCGTTCAAAAATTTGGTAAAAAGTCGGAATTTTCCATAAAGCTTCCTGGAAAACTTTACTTAAAAAAGACAATGGTATATAAAATCACATTTTCATTATATCGGCTCCCCACATTTGCGTGTGCCATTAATAACAGTACCTTGGGAAATGGGCCTTCTTTATACAGAAAAAAAACAGTTGAAAGCCTAAAAGGAATTGCAATAGCATAAACTAGGCCTATACTATACTTAGTTAACACCTGGAGTATAACCTGGAGTATACTAAAAATACACCTTGGTAAACGTCAGAATGTGTCACTATTATGCGGATCAACCCTGTGCCGTGTGTGAAGTACTAAGATAAGACTATTGACCTGTAAATATTCATGAAAAGGTATAGGTTATGTTTAGTGGGCACTAGAATGGCACTCCTGAGAAGCTGCTGATTGATTGGAGCCCTAGCTGGGTGTACGGATGTCAACACGTAGCTAGCTACTTATGTAGGGATATATGGGTAAGGTGACTTTCATCACATGCTGTTTGATTCAGTGCATCTTGCTGATACCATGGAAGTGCTTCCTAGTACTTCCATGTTGATATGTACGTGCCAAGTGGCAGGTCATAGCATACGGTCACCTGTGCAGTTGTGTATCACACTATTTAGCGTACTGTCAGACTGACAGCATAGTACACATACTAAAGGTATGACAAATGTTCGTGTGAAGAACAAATCAAGATGTGTATCTTTAGATAGAAGGTACTTCCTTTATAGTTTGTGCTTGTAATGATTTGATATGTCATTACCTGAAACTTGTAGGAGGTGAACAGAACTACGCCAAGGGGGTTTATGAGGTGCATATTTGACCTACAGTACGTTACAAAAAGTGCATGCATCAGTTCACTCATTGCTTTCATACTTAGATGTGTGTTGGATTCTTTATCCTATTTTTTAATGCGTGTTAGGCCTTACTGATATACACAATACACAAATATCCACACTAATGAAGGCTCTGTATTGGTATAGATCCTTTCTACTTATGTTACAAATCCACTCCTGTATTAATCTGTACGGCACACCAAGTGACCACTCTGTTATAAAGTAGTCAAGCAGTGGTAATACTAGTGTGCATATAATATACAATGTGCTTGCACTACTACACATGCAAAGATTTATCATGTATACAACACATAGTAGTTCTTCATGTGTTCCTAAAACATGGCAGCATGAGGAAAACAAGATGTAAACATGATGCATACATACAGTATGTGAAATGGGTCTATCGTGATGTGGTGAAAAGCATCAGGGGGGCAAAAAGAGCATTTCCTTACTTGCAGAAAGTAGACTGCACACATTACATTTTCAGTAAGATGGGTGGCACTGCCAGGATTTCAGAAGTGTGTCTTTGTGTTTGGGGAAAGGAAGGACAAATGGAAGAAAGCAACAATTTGGGATGGGGGGAGGGGCAGTGGAGGGCAAAACAGTTGTGAATACACATTGCTCCTGTAAATTATTAACATGTGTACTTTTTACAGGAGCAGATGGGGGCAATTGGGGGGAAAGACATTGACTCAGGTGGGAGAAAAAATATCCTCATCCCCCTCTACCCAGGCAGGACCACTGAGTAGGAGTAAGGGTTTTGAATGGTAAGAGACCCTCACTGAATGTTTGCTTAGGTATGAAGAAAAAGGCTTAAGATGAAGGAAAGAAATGATATCTTCCATACCACACTATTCCTTATGACTATTTTAAGGTGTCATCATATTGTTCAGTACTCAGGGTTTTCGTTAACCCGAGCTCCCGGGTCTCAGATGCAAGACAATCCACCTAGATGCTTGGAAAAAAATCCTGTGCGTCCCGTGAACGCATGATGTTCAGCCTTATATGCACAAACATTGTAGCTCTAAATTTGCAAACTTTCTTGGCAAAAAATACCCAAAATGTGCTACAATATACTGTACTGCACACTTGCAATCAAAGTTCCTTTGAAGCTTCAAGCCTGCATATTTTCCAGCGAATTTTTCAGTTTATGCCGACATACTACTGGGAGCAATATAATGTTGTAGGTCCGTTATGCATGCCAGTCATAGGATATGCTCCATTTACACAGACGCTCGATACATATGTCTGTCTGAAGGGTTAGAGTATAGCTCCATATATTGTGTACGCACGTACTTATCTGTATAGGTTACAGTACAAGTAAGGGACTCTTGGAAATTTTGGAAACCCTTGAAATTTTTGGGGGATGCTCGAAATAGAAAGCTGAGAATTTCGGGATCCTGAAGATTGGAAGCCTAATGAAAAGCCTTAGTACTCCTGAATTTAACAGCAAATTTAAAAATTTTAGTGAAAAAGTGACAGGTATGTATTTGTTTTAAGTTATTAAGGATGAAATAATCATTAGTAAGTTGACTACTTTATGGTGAACTGTGGGTCTCTTTTTAGTTCCTTTTTGCAACTGAATTTATTGCATAGCTGCAGTCAAGTCACATTTTTAAGTCTCCTGCAGTAGCTTTCATTTGTAAACCTGTACAAACACTAAGAGAGCACACATCTTCATAATTGCTCATCTGGGACTTCCAATGTAATGACACATGGACCCTTTTCCAAACAACGATCAGAAAGTATTGTGGGACAGTTTTGGTGTGCGTCATTTTTGTCAATGGCATTTTATTGTGGCCAAAAAGGGTGCACACCAAAATTCTGTCCCACAATCCTGTGTAATTGCTATTTGGAAAAGGGTCTATGTTTGCCACAAAATGTTTGGCTGAAATAATGTTGAAATGGATTAGGGAGAGAGTAGTTGGAATTTCATGATCAATACACTCTCATATTACTGTACAGTACATCCAGTTTACTATAAACATAATTACGTTTTCATACATTATCTAAACTCTTCTAAGGCTGTTAGACTTTATTAGGGATCAAATCAACATATTCTCACACCACATGATGCAAACAACTGCAGTTACAGTAAATGAAGTGCCCACCCCCATACCCCTCCTTAAACTATTACTATAACTTACCTGTATTTCAGACAAGTATGCCCAAAAAAGGTACATTGATGATGTAACACTTGCGTTATGAATGATTGATCTCAAACTGCTAATTAATTTTATCCAGACTAATTCCTGTCATGTTTTATTTCTTTCTCAGAAATGGCCTTTAGAGGTCTGTAACTCATCAGCAGGCTGCTACAGTAGTGAAAAAGTCTTGTCTTCCACCAGGTCAGAGTGAGAAACTGAATGGTAGAAACATACCAGTGTTTGAGATGCAGAGGCACCTTGATGGAACTGGGTTTGTTATCTCATCGCTCCGTGAGGAGGATGAGATATTGTAGTCACTTGACCTGTTGGGCTATATTCGGCAATGCCAGCAGAAATAACAACCGTTGCCATGGTAACAGTTAATTTTCACAAGTTACTAGTCTAAAGTCCTAACCCATGGTGGGGTACCCCAGGGTGACCAAAAGTCCATAACGGAGGGAGGGGTCAAAACGTGTCCGTGTGTGTGTGTGTGAGTGTGGGTGTGTTAGTGTGTGTGTCCAATTTTGTTTTCTTAATATCTCCAAAACGGTAAAGCCGATTTTCTTCAAATTTGGTGGGAAGGTGCCCTAGGTAGAACCCCAGTTCTGCATTGACTCCCGGGAGTAAAGGTCAAAGGTCAGAGGTCAAAGGTCAAATTATGTGAAAATCACCCTTTGATAATAACTCCAAGAAAAAACATCCCATTAACATGAAACTTCACACATATAATAAGAGTGTCTGGCACTACGAAAATATATGGTTGCCATGGCAACCAAGGTCAAAAGTCATGTGATATTAACATTTTAAGCAAAAAAGTGTTCATGAACTCCTCCTTGTGAGCTAGACCGATTCGTTTGAAATTTGGTGGGTAGGTACCCCAGAGTGTAAACTTGTGTCTCCTTGACTTTCGGCAGAAAAGGTCAAAGGTCAGAGGTCAAATTCAACTTTTGGGAAAATTCACGGTTTTTTAGTATTTTTAGTATAATTCCAGAAGGAAACATTCCACGTACATGAAACTTTACACATATGATAAACGTGCCTAATACCACCAAAATAAATGGTTGCCATGGCAACCAAGGTCAAAGATCAATTTTTGTGAGAAATCACATTTTTTTTTAGTTTTTTGAGTATAATTCCAGAAGGAAACATTCCACGTACATGAAACTTTGCACATATGATGAACGTACCTAATACCACCAGAATATATGGTTGCCATGACAACCAAGGTAAAAGATCAATTTTTGTGAGAAATCACATTTTTTTAGTTTTTTTAGTATAATTCCAGAAGGAAACATTCCACATACATGAAACTTCACACATATGATGAACCTGCCTAATTCTACCATAATATATGGTTGCCATGGCGACCGGGATCAAAGGTCACGTGAAATAAGGTCAAAGGTCAATTTTTGTGAAAAATCACATTTTTTTAGTAGTTTAAGTATAACTCCAGAAGGAAACATTCCACATACATGAAATTTCACACATATGATAAATGTGCTTTCCGCATATCATATTGTGTGCACAGATTTTCTGTAAAGCGCACTGAATTCGTCCTTTTTGCACAACAAAAGGGCGCATGGAGATGCAAATATTTGGGCGGCAGTGCAGATTTGACATACGAGCCTTTCTTTTCGGTGACGTGCGTATAATAGGCACGCATTACCGAAAACGTCATTGTTAGAACAACGCAGCTTGCGTAAGCGTTGTATACGCGCAGAAATTAGTTGGCCTGTCTTTTTATCTAGAATACTTCACACGTACTTCTGCGTTATGGATGCACACAAAAGGGACACCACAATTAAAACACAACTCTTCTCTAAAGTTTGCACCAGGGAGGGTACAGTTGCTTCCTTTCTTCCCAGCAACTTTGTACTACTGGTACTCTAAATCACAACAGAAATGATTATTAGTCTGACATGTGCTCAGCTAGATAAATGTTGCAAACCATATTTCATTCACTAAACACAGTGAACAGTAACAGCACTAGTACAATTATTAGT
This sequence comes from Holothuria leucospilota, assembly GCA_029531755.1. Lineage (NCBI taxonomy): Eukaryota > Metazoa > Echinodermata > Holothuroidea > Aspidochirotida > Holothuriidae > Holothuria > Holothuria leucospilota. The sequence goes on along the minus strand of JAIZAY010000209.1, from coordinate 40,991 downwards.
AACAGGAACTGTTAATTTCACATGCCGAAACTGCAGTTGCCTCTACACTTTTGAAATCTCTATGGCAAATTATGCAATGGTACAAGTTGCCTCTGCTTTAAACTAAGTTGAAAATAATGGAAAGACATATGATGTATTGCTGTGTCATGCTGTATATTTTTTCACACCCCACCATTCTATTGTCTAAGTGGGGTACATCATGTAAGTAATTCCATAGCCCGAGGCCATTGCAAATGCTAGGAGCTCTTAAGTGAGGAAGAGGTAGGTGTCGATAAAAATTTTGAGTCTTTGAGATCACTATTTCACTTAAATAGTACACCCATAGGTACACCAAGGAGAATAACCATTGACCATTTGAAGAAAGGCCAGTTCATTATAAAACATTTCAATCATGATGAAGACTAGTGTTGTCAAATGATATTAGACAAATTATTCCTTTCATGTTGTTTACCAGTTCTCCTTTCATTTGTTTCTCAGAAATGGCCTTCAGAAGACTGGAACTTCAATTTTACAACGTCTGTTACAGTACCTAGAGGGTCTCTTCTGCCAGGTCAGATTGAACAATTATTGAATGATGGAGACATACCAGTGTTAGAGATGCAGATGCACCTTGTGATGAAACTGGGTTTGTTGAAATTACATTTGTAAATTATCCTTCTGTAGCTTCCAGTTGTACAGTTGTAAATTGACAGATAGCATACATGAAAGAATACAAATTGACCTTACAATAATAATCAGTACCCATCTGGTACTTTCTGTGTAACAACACGTCTTCCCACAGAAGTATTTCACCTAAAAAAGGATCATAAGAGGAAGGGGGGGGGGGTAATTGGAATTTTGTTAATTAATCATTGTCTGTTCATATAATGGTGTTCTTAATCTATTTGAAGCTGAGTTTTGGATACATTACCTGAACCACATTAGAGGCATTTGACTGAAAGAGTGATTGTAGCAATATGATCTTAAACCCATGATAGTACTGATGGCTCAATTTTAATGCAATTCTCAGCAAAGCCCTTCTTCTTGGACTTGCAGTGATATACTTTGATGTCATTTATGTAGGAATGACGGGGTGTCAAGGGTGAAGTGGTTGTTGGTGTAAGGATGATGGTTCGTCTTCTTTGCAAAACATTTGAACATCTAGATACAGTTGGCCATTAGTCTAGAACTATGTACCACTTTATACTAGAACATCCTGAGACTTTTCCAAACTTGTACCATTTCATGTTTTGCCTTGAGGATTTTAAAAGTGTGAGTTAGTACTCCAACTTGAAAATGAGTCACATTAAACGAAATGGTCACGTCAGATCATAATAGAACTTGTAGCAACAAGTCCCTGCTAACAGAAGGTAAAAATGCTTTTTTTTTTACTTGGCCTTCATCCTTGATTGAAGTGTTTTCATAATTAACTGGCCTCTCTGCAAATGGTCAGTGACTCCGTGGTGTACCTATGGGTGTACTGTTTAAGTGAAACAGCGATCTCAAAGACATGATTTATTGATACAAACATCTTCCTCACTCAAGAGCCCCTTGCATTTGCAATGGCCTCAGGCTATGGGATTACTTGCATGATGTACCCCACACAGACATTAGAATGTTTGGGTGAGAAAAAAAAAGTTTTATTCCAGTCAATACAGCATGTGTCTTTTTCTGCAACTTACTGTAAAGCAGAGGCAACTACAGTACCTATGTGAAATTTACACTTCCTGTTACTAATAATTGTGCTATAGTGATGTTATTCTTCACTGTGTTTGAACAGTGATTGAGATGTGGTCTGCAGCATTTACTCTTGCTGCCTACAACTCAGACTGATCATCATTACTGTTGTGATTAGCACCAGTAGCGCAAATTAGGGAGGCAGCAATTGTCCCCTCCCCTCACCAGTCCCTCCCTCTAAAAATTTACAAAAGACTTGTGTTTAGTTGAATGAAGTTCTGTGTTGAGTTGTGGTGTCTCTTTTGCATCCCCCCTCCCCCTCCTTTAACAAACTGTAATCACTGACTACTATTACTACCCTGTATTCCAGAGAAGTATGCCTATAAAAGATACATGTTAAATCAGCTCTACCAACAAGAGCAGCAAACTGCTACTTAAATTAAACAAACTAACTCCTTTTATGTTACCAGTTTTCTTTTCATTTCTTTCACAGAAATGGCCTTCAGAGTACAGAGATGCCAACCCTCCAGGATCCTGCGGGAGACTCCCGGATTTTGCGTTCGTCTCCCTACCTCCCGCATAACCCCCAAAAACTCCCGGATTACAGATAAAAATGTTATTAAAAATATTTGAAACTTCGTGTTAATAAAATAGAAGCTTTCCGTGTGTCGTCTACACTTTCGAACATTCAACAAAATATAAGTTTCGTGCATTGGATACTGCTCATAATGTTGTCTTTTGCTGATTTCAATTGCGACCAGTTGATGAGTCACGTAGACATGTAGGCTACATATCTCATACCGTACTTAGTGTATAGTATACTGTACATAGCGTAACAGCAGTAGAAATGGTGTACATGTTGTAACACAACGTGCATAGGCCTACCCCGTAATTTAGACATTAGGATTATTGGTTTGATTCTTCACCATGAGGCAAATTAACCTTGTGTCATGTATGAAATACTAGGATACGACTATCAACACTAAAAATGTTTGGAAAAATAACGAACCAAGCAAGATTTTTTAACTTGTGTGCACTAAAATGACGCTGTCGATCAGCCCGGGGTATGATCGATAAGTTTCTTTCCGACAAGAATTTGAAGGGTGTCTCAACTTCAAAGGCAGGGCTTTAGGAATGAACCTTCGTAGTACTTGCACCTACGGGATTTCCTAATAAGGCCACGATAGCGTGGGCATTGGCAGGTGAATGACTGACTTTCAATGCAGCTAGCCAAGCTATTGGCCGTCCTTTTCGTAGACAATTTTAGTACAGAACTCACCGGATAACTCACCGAAGCTCACCAACATAAACTGACGATGGAGTCGTAAAAACTGGGGCAGGCAGCCGCTTCTGGCTCATGTAGAGCCCCCTTCTTTTCCGTAATATAGGATCAATTACACTTTTTAGACACAGGTACACAGGAGATGGTATGTAGGGCACGGTGTCAAAAGTGTAGCACTGATGACGATACTGGTTAGTTGACACCACGTATTCTTTGCGTAATGTACGCAGCTAGATAAAAAAGATCCATTTACATCCTAACATTATCATCCAGGGTCAGAATTCATTTATAATTAACGAGGAGATGAGGGGGAAATTACTGTCTACAAAAGAGTCCCAGCAAATATATTTACAAGGGCAATCATTTTGTTTACCTAGGCTATTTCCTTACCTGTTAGAGCCTACGAGTGCTGTTAAGTCTTTCCAGGGTTCAATATTACTGTAGTAAGCATTGTAGCCTATATGTAGATCTACAGCATCAGGGTGGCAAGATGGATCGGCAAATTGAAAGGTATCTAAAATTATGCAGTTGGCATAACTTTCATAAAATAGTTATGCAGCATGTGTAAAATAGTATAACTAAGCCCCTCTCACTATTTTTGAAAGCTTTAATTCAGTAATTCTGTAGTACGATCATACGATGCTCTTTCTTCAGAGCTGCTTGCACGTACTAGCTCCCACGATATCCTAACGTGTTTACAAATGGAGATGTATCGAGCCTATCCTGCTCATGCTTGAACCTGGTCAAAACTCTACCGGGTGAAAGCCAAAACTGCTCCCCCTCAAACCTCAAAAATAAAGCTACTCTTGTGGAAGTGCTTCACTTTTGGTTTACTAGAGTACTAAATGACGGTTCTGAATCAACCAAAAATTTGTGGAAAATTTGCTTTTGTTTTTGGTAGAGACAAGTTCAAAATGTAAAATGTAGTTCCTCATGCTCGAGGGACGGAATTTGATTAAAATTACCTAGCTATAGATAACAGTGAATGAGGTAAGTTTGCTGTTCTGTACTTTGATGTCCACAACCAAAGACATTTAATAGCATAAAAATGATCCTAAAATTCTTAGGGAAAAATGGGCAAAATTGGTCCCCAATTCCATCGCTCGCGTTTATTGACACAAAAGTTTTGTTTTCAGAAGGAAAAATTGACACTATGTGTGGAAATATCCAAAGTATCAAGTATTTGTGACCTTAACACCTGTTGTGAATATGGAAACAAAACAAATTTTTTAAAGGGGTGTTATCAGTGACGGAACTTTTTGCGACGGACGGAATTTAGCGCGAGGGATAGAATTTGTGTGAGGGACGGAATTTGGTTAGGCCAACTTACATGCAGATCAGTGCCTGTTTGTGCGAGGGATGGAATTTTTGTACATTTCGTCCCTCGCACTTCCCTTTTTTTTAAATTGCATCATACCCTATGCTAGCATTGGGATTTTTTAAACCCCTTTCAGTCAGTATCACAAAGGTAATTGAAGTTGTTATACATGTTGTAAATTAATTCCAACACCTACTAAATTTGATAATAATAACAGAAATGTTTGATAAGCATGGACTCCAAGGTTTTTCCATTCTGTCCCTCATACCAAATTATATTTGTTGCTATGGCAACATGCTAAATCTTAGATATCTTTAGATTACACGATTTTGTTGTTTGTTAGTTTCGTTATAAAATCAACCGTTGATATTTTATTACTGAGCAACAATAAAGCTAAAAACAAAAACATGCTCCAAATTCCGTTCCCTCACACTTACGGTAGTTTTGGCTTTGGCCCTACCATTATAGTTAATGTTTCAAATGTGCCACCATTTTGTGTTTAAAGGCATTTACATTTCCAAAATTTTTCCAAAGGGGTAGACCCCTCACCTGGGACAGCAAATCCTCCCTGATTTTCATTTCCTAGTGTTGGCATCTCTGAGAGTACTGCCCAGTCCCCTACTTTAAATACCTAGACAGACTCTTCTTCTACCAGGTTGGAGTGAAAAAATTGAATGGTGGAATCATACCAGTCTTAGAGATGCGGATCTAGGCACCTTGATGAAACTGGGTTTGCTTTTTGTTATTCAAATTCATCAATTTTCATTCTGCTGTGACAGATATCATCATTATACAATGCTTCCCCATTACAGCTCTTTGTAAAACAACACCCTTCCCAATCTGGTCACATGACACCATAGTGCAGCTGGTTTTGATCACAAAGATCATGTCATCAATACATCTGGAGTTGTACACCTAAAGTATCATAATATGAAATAGTACAGTACTGCCCAGTCAAAGGTGGGACGAAAAATTACTGCTTTGGACGATTTTGTCATCCCAAAACAGTAGTCCGCTATAACTGAGGTGGTAAATCCCCATTTTAAGGTGAAACAGTTGGGTGATTGTACAGTGAAACATTCTCTCTTAACCTTGAAAAGTCATCCAAAAGCAGCGATTTTTCCTACCAAAATTGTCCAAAAGGCATGGAATTGAAAGATGAAAAAGTGTCGTCCAAAATCTTCCATAATTGCCCCATTTTTCACTGGGTGAGGTGAGAGGAGAACAACATGACAGGAAGATCTTTCCCTCAATGTGTATCAAAAGTAGACCACACAAATCATTTTTTCTCAGTAGGATAAAAATTGCATAAAATGGTGGTAGACATCCCTCCCTCTGTTTTTAACACAAACCAATGTGAAGCAATATCCAGCAGACTAGGCTCTTTCTTGCGGCAGTTAAGAAGTGTCATCAAAAACGTGTAATCAGTACCCCCTAAAAGAAAGCACCGAATTTGACCAATTTTCATAAAAAGGTAAATTACCTTTTGATGTAAATCACTTAGGTTGAAATTTTATCACCAAAAGGGAGATTTTATGTGGTGTGCCCTTTCCCATTAGCTGAGTGACTGGGTCACTCAAATGGAGGGTTTGCTTTTAAAAATTTATATTCTCAGCAATGCAACAACCTACAGCCTTCATTTAACCACCAAAATAAAGCCAACAAATAGATCTATTGAATGCCACCATTTGTTTTTTTTTGCGGGGGGTTGCTTTTGAAAATTTTTCACAAAACATCAAAAAATAGTTGTTTACATTAAAAAAAAATGCCCCAAAAATGCCCAAAATTGCTAAATATGACACAATATGTTCAAAATTCGAGTTCAGGCACTTAGGAAAAGGTCACCCAACTGACTTTTTTTCTGAATACCTTAGAACCTAAAAAAACACCATGAGAGGTGATTAGATGCCAGGTATAGGGAATTTAGAGATATTTCAAGTATGATTTTTCAAAAATCGGTCAAAATCTACATTTCAATCCCAAAATACCCACCCCAACCAAATAAATTATAACTCAACAACGGAAAGTCCGATCTTTTCCATTGAAACACCAAAATGTCCGTTATAAGATTCCTTATAAAAAAATACCAAGATATAATAATAAATGGCAAGAGTAAGGTGAGTTAGAGAGGTTCAAAGATCCAAACAAATGCATTTTTGAAAAATGCGTCAATTTTGGTCTAAAACATGCATTTCTGACCCAAAAATCCCCTCCCAATATCAAAAATTATAAGCCACAACACCACCTCCGACTTTTTCACTCACTAAAATGTCCATTTAGAGCTACCTTACAAAGCCCATGCGGCTCTATTTATAGATTCAAAGTTGTTTACGTTTCACTGAGCACTGCGCCACTGTTCACTGTGCACTGTGAATGTAAAGGTCATATAGTCGAGTGTGTGTAGTACAGTGTGGACTGTGTGGGCTGTATAGCAAGAGAAAAGTGGGTATATCTTCCTCATTTTAGGTCCAATTTCCTCAAATTTGGTATGAAATGAAAGAGAAAAGGATGCCAAACAATCTCCTGCACCATAAATTACAAAATAATAGTGATCTGTATGTGTTTTATAGGGTATTCTATGGAAAGAAAAAGGCGTATTACGTCATCTAATTTGCATATTTGCATGCATAATGAGATTAGTTTACAAAAATAAAATGTTCATTCAAATTCCCCATCTTTGATCTTTACAATGATATATAGGTTCTCACAGAGAATATTCTTCTAAATTAACCAAAAAATTCCTGAAAATATTCCTCCTGTCAACACCTAGGACACCTTATGCTATTGAGATATTGTCGGAAGTGCTTTTTTAACGCCATTTATTTCAAAACTGCAATGGTGTCACATTTTTCAGCTATACTTTTAGTAGCTTCTAGTTGTTAATTAACAGGAAACAACCATGAAAGAAAACAAATTGACCTTAGTACAGTTAATCTCTGATTAATTACCTATCAGGGACTTCCTGTGTAACAAACATAATTGCCACAAATGCATTTCATCTACACAGGATCATAAGGAGGAGGGGTACGGAGTTGCTTTTGGAATTTTTAGATCAATATAGATCATTTTACTGTATTTTCACAATTTCTTGCAAGGTCAGTTTTGAAATACATCACCTTAACCACAATAAAGAAAAAAGGGGATCTTAGCAATATGGTCTGAAACACATGATACTGACGGTTCAATTTTAACGCAATTCTCAGCCCTTCTTTAGCTTTCAGTAATATACTTGGATATCAGTCATGAAAGAATGAAGGGTTGTCATGGTTGGAGTGGTCAAATTGTTGGTGTATGGATCATGGTCCTCCTTCTTTTCAAAACATTTTTAACATTTTTTCTCTAGTACAACTGGCTACTAAATTTTCAAGAACTATGTACCATTGTGCTAGAACCTAGGTTCTCAAATGCTGGTCTGCGGCCACTTGCGGCCCACGATGTCCAATACTGTGGCCTGTGGAAGATTCAAGCTTAACTTTTTTTTTATCTTTTATGTGCAATTTCTGAATGCAATCTCAAGCGTCTGGATGCCACAGTTTTCCCATGTGCCGGCTGGTGGTTTACAGTATGGTGAATGCAAACGTGTAGTTACAAATTCATACTCCAGTCTAAAGCATCTGGGATGCCAATTTTTCTACCGTAGTGACCAACCCATGCATGGTAAAACACTTAGCTCTAATAACAAAATTCTGTTTAAAAAGCACAATATCCTACAATCTATGGCTGTTGGGATGCCAAATTCTCTCTCCATACTGGGGACACACCCATGGGAGAGAGTGAACTGTGGCAAATTTCCCTAGCAGAGTGTGTTTTCCTGCTAGCTAGTCCATTGGGAATGGCAACTTTTCTGACCACAGCCCCAGTGTTCGTGGGGCTTAAGTCGGCTTTAATCCCGAACCCCCCCTCCCCCATTAAATAATCACCACCAAATTAAGGATACCTAGACTCAACCATCCACGGCACTTTTGGAGATTTTATATGTAGGATTTGCCCTGAAGAATGAGCCCTTTTCTCCAGACCCTGGATTTGCCCCCTGCTGGCTAGTACATTAATAATGAAGCATAAATTCAAGGAAATGCGGCATGTGGCGAGAAACACTTGAGAACCCCTGTACTATAATATCCTGAAACTTCCAAACTTGTACCATTGAGTGTTTTGCCTTGATTTCAAAAATGTGATTTTGAACTCCAACTTGAAAATGGGTCACATTGAACCAGCATATGTTAGTGTATAATAGAATTTGTAATAAAGAGCTGTTGCTAACAGGAGGGGAAAAATGGCCTTAATCCATGATTGAAGTATCATCCGTGATTGAGGTGTTTTCGTAATTAATTGGCCTCTCTACTAATGGTTAGTGATTATTGTCCTTGTTGTACCTATGGGTGTACTGTTAAGTGAAAGAGTGATCTCAAAGACACAATTTATTGATTCCTTGCCGAAGACAAAGGAATCTATGCATTCATGATGGCTTGTGTGTGTATGTGTGTGTGTGGTTACCGGGTCCTGTGTACGTGTACCGGTAAGGCAGTGAGGGTGCGTATGGGTGAGCTGAGGCTGCTGTGGGCATGTGGGTGTGTGTGTGTGTGTGTGTGTGTTTGTAACACTTTGCTCATTAACACATCTCAAGAAGGGAAACGCTGACAGTCATCAAACTTGGTACATAGGTGCCCCATATTGAGAGGAAGAACCCTATTGTTTTTGTTGGGGGTCAAAGGTCATCTGGGGTCACCAGGGTCAAACTCTGAAACCTTGTTAACACAATAACTCAAGTTAAAAAGCTTGGATGAATTCCATACTTAGTATGTAGATGCGTTATAGTGAGAGGAAATACCCTATTGTATTTGGTGGAGGTCAAAGTTCATCTGGGGTCACCGGGGGTCAAACTCTGAAAACCTTGTTAACATGATAACTCAAATTAAAAAGCTTGGATAAATTTCATACTTAGTATGTAGATGCCTTATGGTAAGAGGAAGAACCCTATTGTATTTGGTGGAGGTCAAAGGTCATCTGGGGTCACAGGGGTCAAACTCTGAAAACCTTGTTAACATGATAACTTAAATTAAAAGCTTGGATGAATTTCATACTTAGTATGTAGATGCCTTATGGTAAGAGGAAGAACCCTATTGTATTTGGTGGAGGTCAAAGGTCATCTGGGGTCACTGGGTCCAAACTCTGAAAATCTTGTTAACACAATAACTCAAGTTAGAATGCTTGGGTGAATTTCATACTTAGTATGTAGATGCGTTTTTGTGAGAGGAAGAACCCTATTGTTTTTGGTGGAGGTTAAAGGTCATCTGGGGTCACTGGGTCCAAACTTTGAAAACCGTGTTAACACAATAACTCAAGGTAGAAAGCTTGGATGAATTTCAAAACTTAGTATGTAGATGTGTTATAGTGAGAGGAAGAACCCTATTGTTTTTGGTGGAGGTTAAAGGTCATCTGGGGTCACTGAGGTCAAACTCTGAAAACCTCGTTAACACAATAACTCAAGTAAGAAAGCTTGGCTGAATTTCATACGTAGTTTGTAGCTTTGCTATGGTGAGAGGAAGAACCCTATTGTATGTGGTGGAGGTTAAAGGTCATCTGGGGTCACCGGGGGTCAAACTCTGAAAACCTTGTTAACACAATAACTCAAGTTAGAAAGCTTGGCTGATGTTCATACTTAGTATGTAGATTTGCTATGGTGAGAGGAAGAACCCTATTGTATTTGCTGGGGGTGAAAGGCCATCTGGGGTCACTGGGGGTCAAAGTCTGAAAACCTTGTTCACATCATATCTCGAGGTAGATAGCTTGGATAATTTTCATACTTAGTATGTAGATGCCTTATGGTAAGAGGAAAAATTATTGTTTTTGGTGGGGGTCAGAGTTCATTTTGGGTCACCAGGGGTCAAAATCTGAAAACCTTGTTAATGCGATATCTCAAGGTACAAAGCTTGGATGAATTTCATACTTAGTATGTGTTTTGGGAAGAGGAAGAACCATATTTTTTGGTGGAGATCAAAGGTCATTTGGGGTCACGGGGTCAAACACTTGAAACTTTGTTAACACGATATCTCAAGGTAGGAAGCTTGGATAAATAATGCTTCTCATAATTTGTACCACTATTTTACCGAAAGTAGCGCCCGTCATCCTGAAAGTCACAAGATATAGGTACGACCCCAAAATTAATGAAGTGTCTGTTGTAATATCTCTGTATCAGCAACCTTCTAATGGCCAAGGTTATTGTACAATTCACAGGAATATGTACCTAAATATGACAAAAGGGAACTTTTTGACCCGCTTAAAAAATTCAAATAAATAGCGTTAAAATGCCGTAAATTTCATTACAGATACTGGTTAGCTTCCTTGTGAACGAATTGCATTTGGATTTTTCAGTCAATGAAATATCATGTAACACCAGCTGGAATTAGCTGAAAAGCTCCTCTTTCTGTGAACATCAATATGGCTTTGTGAAGCCTCAGAATCTTGATCAAAATTTACCCCGTAACAGTTTAGGATGGAAGAAACAAATAAAAATAAACAAATGATATTTAAGAGTGATAATTTTTGGCTAAGGTAACGGTTATAAAGGGTTTTCTGACTACCCACCGGAAGAAATTTCAACCCGAAATGCATGGTTTCGAGCAAACAAGTGAATTACTGCTCTCTGCATATACTTTTGTACTACTAATACCTCCTTACTTCAACGAAGCAGGATCGATAATTGAAAAACGTCGACAATACTCCAAGTGGTCCACAATGCCAAAAAATTTACATGGCATGTGCAAAAGACCCCCAAACACCAATCTGCGATACGTTTGGATGCTTTAAGTGGAAACTTTTTCTCTACGATGTAATTTTCTTCAGCATGTCTTGGCACTTTTGCCGCTGCCTAACTTGTAGCACATATGTACAATGAGAACCTAACCTACAAACACCTCTGCCATAATCTCCTTTCTTGAAGAGCTGTTCACAGGTTAACGTTTTTCTATTTTTTTTCTTGAGTGCCTACCAAAGTTACAGTATGCTTGTTCCCAGACATGCTCTTAACTTGCATGGTCTTATTTTATTGACAGGGTGGCATTTTTCCATGTCAAAACTTGACAAAAATGTTTACAAATTTCCCCCTATATATCACTGTTACGAGAAGCTACTACAAAGTCAGGTCATGGACTCTAGTCTCCAGAGGCTGATCCAAGCTCAGTGGAGTTCGAACCTCGCACCATCTCAATAAAACATGAGTCCAGTCATAGGGTAGGGGATATAATTTATGAGCTTCCCCCCTCCAACAACCCCCCCCCCCAACGTTCAACGTGCGAGTGAGGGCAATCCAAAGCTGCTGTATACTGCACCCAACCCCTCCGTCCCCTTCCAAGTTTTTCGGAGAAGGAATAACCACACCATGTTTAATACTACCATTTGTACTTAGCCTACACCAAATAAATGCTCTTTTGCCTTTAATGTTTCCTGCCTTTTATATTTTGACTTACTTTACTAAATGCACAAATAATGTTAGGAGATGATTAGAGGGTGTTACATGCAGGGAACAGTGGTTCCCTTACTCGAAATCCAGATATGAAATTCCATATATAGGCCAGATATGGATTTCATATCTGGCCCATATCTGCTGCAGATTTGGGATTTATATCTGGGCCAGATAAAAAATTGGGCAGATATAACCCAGATCTAAGCCATATATGGTGAGACTGCTTTCTCCCATATTGCAATGCACTGAGAATTTTTGTGACGTACGACCACTGATGTCATATAAAAATAGACCAATCATAGACGAGCAAATATTGTCGCCACCGTCCGCCATCTTTGTTCGCATAAAGTTTTGACTTGCATACGTCGTTCCATAGGCAATTTACACACTAAAGCGGCTAGAGGCAAAATTTGGGGATACAAAACTTAAAATATTTTTTGCAGGAAATTGAAATGAAAGGAAAACAGACAATTTTTATTAAGCATAATCGTACAAATTTTTGTCCATGCTTAAATTTGTGTCTGAAATGATGCACATTTTCAAAATATGAAATTTTCACGAGCTTAGGCAACAAGAGCCTAAGGTTACTTTTTATGTAGACTAACTACATAAAGATGAAAAACTTATGAGCCAAGGGTAGACCTCAGGTGAAACGCAGGATATTTATTTTTTTCTCTCTCTCTTTATTATAATTCCACTTCTGGTATATACTGCATACAGTACAATAATAACTTTGACCCTTGGCCTATACACATGTCCAGGTGGGCCTAAGTATATAACAGAGTGGCTGTGCTATTTATCTATCACTGTGCACCCGTGTGTAAATGTTCTGTGGCTGTGTGTCTGTGTGGTTTACTGAAAGAAATAAAGAATATGAATGTAAATCAAAGACCTTTACATCAAATAAAAATTACTCTGTAAGACAATCGTTTACTGTACCAATAATAATAATGCTGTGACCCTAGGGTTTAAATGGCCCCATACTAGCAAGTAATGTATGGCAGAAGTCCCTTAAATAATGGAATACTCCCTACAGTGGCGTAGCCATGGTTATTCAACAGGGGGACCAAACATAAAGGATCATCTAAGTGATTGGGGAGGCAGAACAGATGAAGTAGTTAGATGAGGTTTTTACGGCTCAGTTTCTAATCAATTGGTTTTAAGTGGGGCTGGCCACAGCCTTTTTTCTAGTTGTGGCTCACTGTCTTGTTTTCCCTACTCCATTGCTTATGCAAATAAGTACTTTCAACCTTACCCATCATGCCACAAATAAGATTGAAAGATGAAAGATCCCATATTGATGCGAAGCCTAAACAGACGTTGGAACTTCTGTTTTTCGGAAAAGCGTTGTGATCAGAATAGTTGCATGTGTTATAACCTTAATAATGGTCATGAGGTGAAGTAAAAACCGTGACGAATGCGCGCGAAACGTGCCGAAATTTTTCATTAAATAAGATAACTATCACAAAACCTGCATTCATGCTCTGCATCGAGACACTTTATTTTCCCAACAAACCTATTTGCCAGTCAAAAAGCCAGTCTTTTACCTGAGAATTCATAAACGGCTTTCGACTTCTGTTGCTGTGCTTCTGCAGGAGTTGCAACTGGAAATTATTGATAACAAGGACAAAATTGAGGTAAGGTTTGAAGAGCGCGGAGCGCGCGAAAGTTTTCGATAGTTTGCGATGGATTTGCGATAATTCTGATAGGCTGAGAACCATTTGTGATAGAAAATGGTTGTAGATCCATCACTCGGTCGAAAACACACCTCAGCCTACCTCCTTCAGAAATCTATAGCTTGAACGTCTTTGGGGATCATTTTCAAAAAATTTTCCGGCGCCACTGCTCACAGCGTCTTTAATTTGTCAAAAGTAGGCGCGTAGAGAAGGGGGCGGCTGTTACCCCTGAGCATATTTTTGGTATTTTTTAATGTTTATTTTTACAATATTGCTAGTGTTTCCCCTATTTATATGAGGTAAATAGGCCTGGGAAGTGCCATTCCCAGCGACCTGGAAAGCAGCTAGGGTCAAATTTTCTTGCGCTTCGCACCAACCCATGGTGGCGCGGAGCACTGAGACTGTCTATGGGCTTCGCCCCCTTGACAAATTCCTGGCTACTCCCCTGGTCAAAAAGCCTTAAAAATTACACGATATATATATATATATATTTATATATATATATGTATATATATGTATATATATATGTATATATATATATATATATATATATATATATATATATATATATATATATATATATATATATATATATATATATATATATATATATATATATATATATAACGCTAAATCCTACTGTACGGGGAAATCGATATATCGCGGTTTCGTTAAGGCGAAGAAAAAAACAATAAAATACATTAAAAAATATTTCCCCTTTTGGAAACCAGATATACAACAACGCTTTTTCAATGGCCCACCATCCGTACGTGTTAAAAGATACGGGTACGTAACTTGGTCAACATTGAAGTAATAGCTTGTAAATCATGTGGTGAAACGGATGTTACCATCCGTTTACGTATTCCTATATAAAAAGCGTGTGATTTCGCAAAGTCGACCTGATTTTTTCCCCTTTTAGACGATTTCCCCTTTTAGGCACACAATATTTCCCCTTAATCCCAAATTAGCAATATATATATATATATATATATATATATATATATATATATATATATATATATATATATATATGTATATATATATGTATATGTATATGTATATGTATATATATATATATATATATATATATATATATATATATATATATATATATATATATATATATATATATATATATATATATATATAAACAATATACACCCAATCTATGGACTTATAGCTGCAACTCCGAGTTTCATGCGATCCTCGCAATCGTCAGGCAGCAAGTGATTCGCTTCGCTGGTCAGTGCATTCAAGTTCACCTCTTAGGTTTGCTTGAGTGCCTGCACTTTGACAATAGCTCCGTTCTTCGGTTGAGTAAGTTCATATTGTTTGCTAGGGTTATCTCGACCTTTTCCTCTACGCAGAGGTTACATTGGCTTGATGCTCTTTGTTTGGTGTTAGATGTTTTTAAAATTTCCCATTTGATTTCAAAGCTTTTTTCTTCTTCCTTAAGGGCCCAGATATACTTTGATAGTTCCGTGTCCTTTGCATGTTTTTGGTGGTTGAATGATTTTCGATGGTTATAGTAGCGTTGTTTGAATGGCCCCCAGATATCCCTATGTACGTCTTGGGTTCGACACCGCACCCAGAGACTGTAGCTTTGTAGACGACGGCTGTTGTAAGCCGTCGTCTACAAAGCTACAGTCTTACAGTCAAGGGAGGTGAAAGGTTGCTAACAAAGCTGAAACCACTGAGAACTCCCAAATCTTTGTTCAGGCCCCGTTTGTGGGTGTTGAGGGCCAAAATCCACTTACTCTCCGCTCGGAGCCGTTGAGTTGTTGTAAAACCTGATCGAAGGAGTATGCAACGCAGATTAGAAAGATTATGCCCAGCTCTGCAAAAATGATTGGAAACGGGAAGATCGACTTTGTCGATGATTGACTTTTTGTGATTATTTAACCGCAACCTAAACTTGAGGCCCTTTTGACCAACATAGTTATTTTCTTCGCACGCAGTACAACATAAAAGATATACAACATTAGGAGTGTCACAATTAAAAGAAGGCGGTCGAATAGACATACGTGATCCAGGTGGAGTGAATGATTGATCTGTTATAATGAATTGACATACTTGACATCTGGGCTTACCGCATTTCTTGTTACCAGTAGATAAAGAATGACCCAACTTAGATGATGTCAGAAGTGTCTTTAAGTTAGGGGGCTGTCTCCTAGCTTTAAGAGGAGGATCTCGAAACAAATCAGATATAGAACTATCGTTTCGAAGTATATCAAAGTCATCACGAATTATATTGTGCAAGTTCTCAGTTTTGTGGGAATAATCGAGAACTAGGGGGATACGAGAACTGCTGGCTTTAGATTTATACAAGAGTAATTGGGATCTGGAATACCTCGATGCTCTTTAGATACTATCCTTAATTAATTTGAGCGGATAGTCATTTTCAAGGAAGTAGCCCACGAGATTACCTACATGTCTATCGTACTCAAACTGAGAGGAACAGATGCGCTTAATACGAAAACATTGGGGAAAAAATATGGATTTTTTCAAACTAATATGGTGGAGGAAATGTGTGAAAAAGGAAGGGGTAAATTTTGTATCAATACACTACTACATAATGAACAATATTTGTGTATGAAAACTGTTCCCAGTTTTCACAAGTTCACCATTGTGTTTAAAATTAGGTCCTAAATCTTGCCCAAAACGATCCTGCTGTGCACAAGGCATAAGTGTGGTTTCTGTGTGGGTAAAAGTTGACTAATTTATGACCATAAGTGGGCATTATGATCTACTGTTAAAAAAGATTTAGCTCAGTGAACATTTTCTACATGCACAGCTGGATCATTTCATTGTATGATGCATCAATACTGTGACATTTGATTGATTAATGTGGGCGAGCGGTCGATCAACTATAGATATTGGTTTGGCTATAGTACTATATTGATGTGGTGTATGAGTGCCGTGTGCATGCACCGTTGTACATCACAGGGCATGCAGAAACGTACCCTGGAAATATATATATATATATATATATATATATATATATATATATTATTCATACAGTATGACCCTCGAAGTGCCTAGGACCAGCCTTGGCCAGGCCGACTTACGTGCATTTTTACTGTCGTAATTTATTTGGGGGTGGGGTGGGTGCGGGATTTTTTGGGGCGGGATGAACAGTTCATGAGCTGCTACCTTCCAAAGGCCCAGTAAGGGTAAATAAAACAAACTGACCATTAAGAAACTTCTCTTCTGTATGGAAAGCATAAAAACATTGTCAAATATTGCTCAACTAATGTATTTGTGGGTACTACACTGCATGCACAGCATACTATATGTTAGAGTGCACAGTGCCCAATTTCTAGATTAATGGAATTTTTTCAGTTGATATTATGATATGTTGTTAAGCATTAAATGGCCTGAAATGCATATCAAAACAATTAGTAGCATCTTTTCTAACATTTCCATGCATCACAAATATCAAAATAAATGAATCCATGACATGACAAATGAATGATTTGACAGCTTATTTTTGGAGCAACGGTCAAATTTTCACTGTACCCAATTTTCGTGACCTTTTGACCTTTGCTGACCTCATTAACATACTAATTTGCAAAATGATTGTTTGAATGAATAGAGTACTTAAATACAAACATGTTTAGGGGTATTTTGTTGTTCTGTGACTTACACTTCTAAAGATACAGTGATTTATGTTTCCCCTACCCCTAAATTTTGGTTCCAATAGAGTGTCGATGGGCGTGGCTTATGACGTTATTTTCTCGATTATTGCCGGGTTACCAAAAGTCTACCCAAACTTTTTTGATGTGCCACATGGTGTACTTCAATAATATGAAGAGAAACTTAGGGGACCTCTCATGCACAAGGGGACCTTCTCAGCCTAAGGACTATACCCCAATGACAAAGTGATACCATCTAATTTTCCATGAAAAGTTTTCTTTTTCAATTGTTCATCAGCCATAGAGCAGGATGTTCCTATATCCTGCTCTATGTCATGAGCACTGTTTGAAATCGTGTTGTCTAAAATCGTGCTCAACAAGCACTCTAAAGTAAACACTCTTAAATAATTGTAACAAAATTATTTCCTCCATTTGCTTGCAAAGACCTACATTTTCCCCATTCCAAATACTTCCCATTTCCTTCATTACTGCTTTTCCTAAATTCGTCTTTTCAAAGTGTCCGTAAATGACCTAATTTCCGTGACTTTTCTGATATTCTACGTTGCCATGGATACATACAGCCGTGCATGACTTAAATTTCTTCCTTTTCGGTTTGTCTACACAGACGCTATTGTATTCAACACAGTAGATTCACGAAACAAGATGGCTGGCGACTTGACGATCTATCTCTCAGTTTGAATAGAATTATCGCTGTAACTGGCTGCAACGTGAACACACGCCGAACATGCATAGACGTGTACACTAATGTCAGACATTCTGATTCTAGAGATAAACCAAAAATAATTTATTCAAAGGAATTTGAAAAATATGTATCTGAATTCGGAACTCATTGGGGACGATTTGTTTCATTTTATCCTGGTAGAGGTACCACGATATTATCTGGTCTTGGTGATAAATTAGAAGTTATTGATTTAATCCAAGATCGAGTCATAAAATCTCGTAAAATAAAATTAGTAAAACATGGCGACATGTTTGGTGAGATTTACGCTCAGTCTGTAAGGGAAACAGAAATATTTATCGGTTTTAGGAATAAATCAAATAAAATAACTGTCTATGATGTGAAAGACTTAAATGAAATCAAATCCATCATCTTACAAGGAATTCAAGATGGCTACTTCCCTTACGATATGACGGCTATAGCTGACAGAATATTTGTCTGTGTAGGTGAGGATAGGGAAGAAAGTAACCACAAATCGCTCATATTTGAAGAAAAAAATGGAAGAATTTTGTCGGAATTGACAAATCCTACAGATACTGTACAGTGGTATGCGTGGGGCCTTGCATTGAACATAACGTTAAATGTAATAGCAGTGGCATGGTCTCAGACCTATGAAGGCAAAAGTAAGGGGAAAGATGTAATTGTATTTTATTCTCTGTTAAGTGAAAATAATTGTAGTTTTCTCATTGTTGAGGCTGAAATTGGTGTCAGTAGAATCAGAATATCTGACAGAGGTGACAGGATGATAACGGGGAACCACGTGACAGGGGAAGTGAAAGAGTATGGCATGGTGAGTACTGTATATACACTAACATACTAGCATTACTACAGGCCTATACAGTATAGCAGGACTAAATGTAATAGGTAGGTTTGGGAAAACCGACCTGTTTTTGTTTTGATCTAGAAAATGTCAGGAGAAAGTCAATACTTGTGATTTAAGTATTGCTGAATTCAGGACCGTGATTTTGTGATGGTTTTGTCAGAGAGAGATGATTTCATGAAATTCGAAGGTGATTTTTAGTGGCCAAATTTAGGAAGGGGGCTTGAGAAATGTGTAGACTTAACTTTGTAAATGCATACAGAAGTTGAGGGTTGACTGGAAAATGGGGAAAAGTGCCAAATTTGTTTTGATTATTAAAAATTAAGAGGGCGGTTAATTGTAATAGAATTAGTCACGGGGAATTGCCCAGACATAAAAAAACAGGGATTTGGCAGTACTTTAGGTGAAATGTGAAGAATTACAGAGATAAAAATGGAATTCTCAATGCTAAAATTCTAAATTTATGTGACAGCAAAAATGGATACTTTTACTGTGTAAATTACGTACAGGCCCATGCTGGAAAATACCAAAAACTAGTGATTTTGTTTGGATTCCTAAAAATTCAGGAGGCAGCTCTATAGGTGTTATTTAGGTACCAGCCGGTGAATTCAGAAAAGTCCAAATAACCAGCGTTTTGTGATGGTTTCATCAAATGATGATAAATTCTTGAAATTTAGTGGTGATTTTTTATGACAAAATTAGGAAGGGGGCTTGAGAAAGTGTATTGACTTTATTGTGTAAATGCGTAGTAAAGTTGAGGGTGAACTGGAAAATGGTGAAAAGTGCCAAATTTGTTTTGATTATTAAAAATTAAGAGAGCGGTTAATTGTACTAAAATTAGTGACGGGGAATTGCCCAGAGATCAATTTAACAAGAATTTGGCAGTGCTTTACGTGAACTCTGAAGAATTACAGAGGTAAAGATGGAATATTTAATAATGAAATTCAAAATTTATGTGACAACTAAAAATGAATACTTTTTACTGTGTAAATTACGTATAGCCCCATGCTGGAAAATATGAAAAACTAGTGATTTTGTTTTGATTCGTAAACATTCAGAAGGCAGTCTATAGGTGTAACTTAAGTATCGCTGAATTCAGAACAGACTAAATAACTAGGATTTTGTGAAGGTTTTATCGGAGGGAAATGATTTCATGATATTCAAAGGTGATATTTAGTGGCAAAATTTAGGAAGGGGGCTTGAGAAATTGTATTGACTTAACTGTGTAAATGCACAGCAAAGTTGAGGGTGGACTGGAAAATGGTGAAAAGTGCCATTTTTTTTTTATTAAAAATTCAGAGGGCAGTCAATGCTACAAAATTGGTCACGGGGAATTGTCCAGAGATTAAATAATAAGGATCTAGCAGTGCTTTTCATGAACTATGAAGGATTACAGAGATAAAAATGGAATTCTTAGTGATAAATTTAAAAACTTATGTGGAAACTGAAAATGGGTACTTTCTACTGTGCAAATTACAATAAATAAATGGGCTCATTCTGGAATATATAGAAAACTAGTGATTTTGTTGATATTTTCCAAAATTTAGGAGGAAACCTAAACAATACTTACAAAATAGATGTCACAGAATCCCCAGGAGCTCATGAAACAAGAATTTGAAGACATGCTGCTTGATTTTTGGAGATTTCTGAAAATAAAAAGATGATTCTAAATGATAAAATTCAAAATTTTGATAGAATTTGGAAATTATGGATACTGTTTACCGTGTAAATTAGGTAGGACCTCAGCATAATCTGCAAAATATGAAAAAGTGATTTTTTTTTTTTTTGATTTTTGAAAATTCAGTAGGCAGCTTTTAGGTCTTGTTTAGGTATCGCTGAATTTAGAACTGTTTGAATAACTACGATTTTGTAATAGATTTATGAGATGATGATAAAGTTTGGAAATGTGAATTTTATATTTAATGGCAACATTAGGGAAGGGAGCATGCATGGTGAAGTGTACTAACTTGACTATGTAATCCACAGGGCAGATGAGGGTGGGACTGGAAAAATGGGAAAAGTGACATTAAAATTAATTTAAAAATTCAGAGGACAGGTAAATTTTGCAAAATTGGTCATGAGGAACTGTCTAGAGATCAAGGAACAAGGATTGACAGTTTTTTGGTTCAGGTGTAAAAAATTACAGAGATAAAAGTGGAATTCTTGAGAATAAACTTAAGAATTAAGGTGGAAAATGAAACTAAATACCATACTTTCCACCATAGACAAATTACAAATAGGGTACTGATCACTATTCGAAAGTCCAGTTTGTCAGAAGTCTGTATTTACTCGTTGTTCAGGGTTTTCATTAGGCTTCCAATCTCAAGAGTCCCGAAACTCTAAGCTTTCTTTTTCAAGTGTCCCCCAAAAATTTCCAGGGTTTCCAAAATTTTCCAAGAGCCCCGTACTTGTACTATAACCTTGAACATATATTTTCTTCATTTATTGCATTCTTTTTCACATTGAACTGATGTAAAATCAATCAACGCTCGTCCCTTTTCTCTGACCACATTTTTTTCATGCGAAGAGAGCAAAAAGAATTCGTGGTAAAAAACCGTACTATGTTTGGTATAGGACCGTAATGTACGCGAACACCCCAGGTTCAAGTGAAATGAACGGCGAAGCCGGCAAAGTTTGTAGTGCATGTGTAGTTCCGTAATTAAATGCAAACGCCCATACATAAGGCTACGCACGAGGTCTGTAGAGAAGTTGACGGACGTACCTACGTTCGTATATATGTACGTGGGTATGACCTTAAAGACCAAGTATTACATGTGAGCTTATCACCCAGTAATGGTTAAATAGGCTCACATTTCCACTTTATTGGCGGTTAAAAAATCCCCCACAATAATTACACGGAAAATTGAAGAAAAAGCCAAATTTTCCCGTAGATACCGAAAAGGGGTAGGATCTTTAACGATCAGTTCCGAAGAGCTCCGAATTGCCGAACTACTTATGACGTCATAAGTGGAGTTGTGGACGGTTGCTTCTCACGGACAGTACACAGCAGTACAATGCCACGGATTTGTTCTTATAACAAGTCCATGTACAACGCATGAAACAGTGTACTTTTTACGCGCTTGGAAACGGACACGAATTAACGGAACACAAAGCACAAAACAAAAACCGGACCGCATTAAACGGAGTGAGAGTAGCCAGTTTTTCATAGTGTTTTAATCCACTAGTCTTAATGGCTTCAGAATCCCACGTTTGCATAGACAGGTTCTTTATATCTATGAGAATGTGATGATACTCAGTGTTCACATGCAATAGGCAGAAAAAATAACAAACCGTCGTAAGAAGCCGTAAAATATTGCTAGAATTATTAGTGGCCAAATTACGACTTGCTTGAGAGTGGAAAACAAACAGTATAGCATAGCAAGATATCTCTACCAATCACAAGTTTGCTTTCAAACTTGTCACACACATTTTCACTAGTGTGTATTTCTTAAGAGGGTTCTGATTGGCCAAGTCATGCTTACAATGCATAGCTTACTACGTACGTACACCGCGCACATGGTACATCACTGTTACTACATTTCGTACGTAGTTATGCACGTACTCAAGGTAGAGCTGGAACTGTGCCGTTATTAACGTAAGGAAAAGTATCGAAGGATTTTGAAAAGTTGGCGCCAGTGCTGGATAGATTATTTGTTGGATATAAATGGCTAGTTATCTGCAGAGATTTGTACAAGCAAAGTAAGTACACGGATGATTGTTAGGCGAAAGAGAATACTCTAGAAAAGGTAGGGTTAGCTTCCAAGCAGTTCATGCTGAAAGGCATAACAGTAACGTTAGGCTTAGTGTTGTACAAATGGCACAACGTAGCCTATTCATTCTAAACAGAACGTTCCATCACAGAGGAACGTTTGTATATTACTGTTGGAACATAGCCTACTTCGCTAAAATTGAAGATGCTAGGCGTTACTGGTGCAATCTTGCAGCTCATGCAGTGAGCATAGTAGATTCTTAACCCCAAAATGCAATGAGGTTATGCTCAAGGTGAAAGTCTATGACTGTAACAAACGTGAAAAATGACCACTCCGTACAATTGCCCTAACGGCAGTTGCCTTTATTCCCGGCCGGTGGTGGCGGCTGGCTTGTATGTGCACCAGCGTACGCATGCATGCAGACAGTATATGGTCGTGCGTGAGTGTAATTACTCCATTTATGATGTCACAGATTTTATTTCTGGGAAAGCACGACAAAGTACGACAAAGCTGGAAATCCATTTTCACCCCAAAACCAGGAAAAATTAGTCAAAATTTTGATTTTTTTTAAAATGATTGTGTCAGACGTTATTTACTAGACCCATTAAACATTCTGAAGGCCTATCTTCAACCATGATACTTGGACTTAAAAGGGAAACAATTGTGCAGCTTTTAAGCAAGTACAACATTTAGAACACATTTTTCCAAGCATTGTGATACCATTAACAACTAATATAACTCAATATCTTATTTAACACGAATTTTTCAAAAAAATTTTGAAACTCACTAAATGCCACTGCGTAGGCAGTCATGATATTGTGATATTACCCACAATGCAACGGAACTGTGATGTCACACCTGCACCTCGCCGCGGGTTTTACAGCAACTGCTTGTGTAGTTTGTAAGCACACACCTACAGTATTCACGGTAACGTCAAAACTATCTCTAATTTTCAAAAAAAAGCAGCGGTTAAATTTGTCATTAAAATCCAGAAATATGTACATTACTATCTAATAACATAATAAAGCCCTCTTCTAACTTGATGCGTACGATTTTTAACCAGTTAAAAAGTTCGAGAAAATCCTTCACCCTACACTTAAAGTGCAGCTCGAAATCCATATTGACTCTATATGGCATATCACACACATACATGGTACTGACCACTGCACTGCATCGCCGTAGTCCGAAGGGATTCGATCATACTTGTCAAAACGTTTCAGATTTTTCTAAACTCTCAACAGCCAATCTATCAATAAAAATTCTAAGTAAAATATTCAAACAGTACACAGAAGTCTCTTATCAGACAAAATGCGTCTGATTGAAGATTACTCAACCAAAAAGAAATTCTGTGCCTGTTACCGAAAGCTCGAGGCAGCCATGATGGGAACACATCGCGGAGAATGGTTACGCTTGCTTCCGGTAGACTCAAATACAACTCTCGACTAACATTTCAAGGTGTTGCTGAAAGAATCCGGCCAGTACTCCACCAAATATGCAATAATCGATATCATACTTCACAGTGTCTACGCAAAATCTTCATTATATGCACTAAAGCAAAAGATATCACAAGACTTTCGTCTCGCACGAATGCAAGGCCTTAGCGAACACGTATAGATGTTTGAAGGAGAATAGTGTTTCCATAAGTTAGACAAAAATTTCCCTCAGTGGATCAGAGTTTCCTTACGTTTTCATGACTACTACCGAAGAGTTGAATCTCTTAATGTTCTTATGGTAACATAAGAGTAACAACAGATAATCATTATTTACGTATAGAAATCTTTATGAAGAACTATCCAAACACCTCATGAACACAGCCCTTCAGCGTGATACCATGGGCTCGGAAAATGGAACCACTGAAAGAGAGTATTCCTTGATAACATCCTCTTGCAATACTACGAAAAATAAATGGGCAAGAACTATTTAGTATTTTTAGCTGTGGGGCATAAAAGTCCCACCGAAGTGTTTGTTATATTTTCTATATTTTTTATAATTTAAAATACATAACTTTGAAATTTTGAACCACCACTCAAAAAAATTAAGAAGGCCTATTTAAATTTATTTGAGCTGGCAACATTTTGCTCTGGGAATCGTGAGGTGCGTGTTGTACGTCAGCAATCAGCTGATATCTAGTCGTCTTCTTTCGAATATGTCTGCGCACATGCCAGCAAGCGAGGGAAATTTGAAATATATTTTTCTTCACAAAGGTTTCATGTAAGGTCCACCAGGTAAAGATTATCTGCAGTATTTATAAGTATACTACACATATGTAAAGGGTCAATTGGCCACTATTGTTCCCCTTTAAGGTATGGTTCAGGAGAGTAGAGTATGCTCTCGATCGCCGCTTGAACTGCTAAAATTGCGGTTATTAGTGATATTTTGCATTAATAACGGTGGGTGCTTTTTATACAAAATATGCATGTTTATTCCTAGTATAAATTATGCTTTTTACATTATTTGCGAAATTACGATACCTGAAACGTGAGCTACTGTAGCTGTGCAAGAAAGTCTGATACACTCGAACTCATGCTTAAACGGAACAGTACAAGCTTCATTGATTTATGCACATTATCAAATACATATACGTATAGATATATATCACATCATGCATTCCGTACTGCTCTATGAATGTATGTGTAAGACCTACACTCTACAACCATACGTAATGCACGATAGGATAGTGTGAAATAGCCCAGTAATTGCATTGGAATACTGCGTGCTTCGGTTTCCGTTTTACCGTTCATTTTTTAGAGAATTAGGCTATGATTAAGGTTTAAATTGAGTGTTCGCGGCTTTAGCCTGACAGGCAATTTTAATCATGAATTTTGGAAGCCCTAACATTTGAATAATGAGCTGCGAGCCTACCGGCGCATAGAATTTTTGAGCCATTACTGTGCATGTGCAGTGTGCTCTTCACTTGAACTTCAAGTAACACGTGGCTAGCCTAACATATGGTATGGGTGTTTGCGTACATTACTTTCCTATTTTGACAGCTCGGTACGTTTGTATAGAGGCTTTTCATATGACGTCATAATACTCCCTGGCCCCATGTTGGAGTACATGTAACTTCGTAGTAGACTACACTCGACGCTCTTGCTCGATGAATGTGTACAGTCTGCGTATACCACAGGGCACACTGTGCGGCGCGTTCAGTATACTACTGCACAAAACCTTGTGTTCTTGGCAGGAGTGTCCTCCAACATGGCGAATCCGTGACGTAATTGCAAAGCCTCTATACCGTGCTTGTCACTGCACAGCATCCACTCGTGCTAATGATTGGCGTGCATGACCGACCTACAACATTATATTGCTTCCAGTAGTATGTCTGCATAAACCGAAAAATTCGCTGTAAAATATGCAGGCTTGAAGATTCAAAGAAACTTTGACTGCAAGTGTGCGGTATGTTGTAGCACGTTTGGGGTATTTTTTGCCAAGGAATTTTGCAACATTTAGAGCTACAATTTTTGTGCATATAAGGCTGAACATCATGCGTCCACGAGACGCACTGGATTTTCTTCCAAGCGTCTAGGCAGCTTGTCGTGCACCTGAGACCCGGGAGCTCGGGTTAACGAAAACCCTGTTGTTGTCATAAACATATAAGAAGTAGGGCCAGTGGACAATGCGCCCCTCCCCCAAAGGGTTTGGACAACCTAAAAATTTGAGCAAAATTTGCAGAAATTCAGTCAAAATTTGTAGAGATTTAGGCAAAATTTGTAGAAATTTGAGCAAAAAATCTTGTGGTCCCCTTCCCCAAATCAAGGTGGTCTCATACCCTTATGGTTGATACAGCGTTTGGATAAGGGTGTATGTATGGGGGCATGCAGTATGTTTTGTGACTGCCGGCCTGGGGGAGGGTTATTCCTCCCCTTTGAAAATTTTTGGAAAATTTGATGCCCTTACATGCAATCTGGTGCCACATAGGCTACCTTTGAAGTAAAATTTGTGTTAAAAAATTTATGTATTTTTAGGAACTAAAAAGAAACAGCAAAAGTAAGGAGGGGGTGCATAGCCCAATGGCCTCCCTTAATTCTGTGTACGCCACTGGTTGGACCAGAGAGATGTTGAAATATAAAGGTGTTGCAAGCCTTAATACCAAATATATGTTTAATCTAGAAATTACTGAAATCTGGTTTTTGTTTTTATTCTGGAATGTCATATAGAGCAGTCTGAATTTACAAACTTGCTATCCGGGAATTAAGCAGAGAGGAAATAACAAGTATTTCAGAGTTATTAATTTAGGGACACTTCTGGAAATAAAAATGGCATTCTAAACGTTGGATTAAATTTAAAATTTAGGTAGTACAGGTGGGATTCTTAATGATTAAAATGCAGAGTATAGATTGCAGGTAAAATTGAATAATATGTTACAGTGTACATATTCAAACACTGTACATATGGCCACTAGAGATGAAGCAATATAGGCTTAACAAGGTTAAAAAGGATTTGAACTGACTGCATTGTTCCAACTACTGTACACTATCCATCTGTACATGAAGCCATTGCTGGTATCAAGATTGAGACTTTTTTTGAGGCAAACTGCAGTGAATATCCAGTCAGCCCATTAGACCATGAAAACTACAGTAGGGACTGGTGTATGGTGTACAGTAATAATGGAAATGCGCCATCCACAGGTTTGCCAATACACACTGAGCAGGACACATGGACAGATAAGGTTGTATGTCTCAGAGCAACTTCATAAGGACATAATGATAGGCAGGTGACTATACACTGCACTGTCTCCAGGACATGAGTGGCATATTCTTGACTGCGATCGTCGGGACAAAGTGACATGCCATGAGGTGACCTGAACTTGAAGGTTCTTTGTTAAGTACATAGTGACATACAGGTGACCGCTTCCTTCCTGACATAATGACTTGCAAGTGACTTCACTGTACTCTCTTCAAGACGTAGTGACAGGGTGAATGCTTCCTTCAGGACATAACTTGCAGGTGACTACCTACACTGTACTCTCTTCAGGACGTAGTGACAGGGTGAATGCGTTCTTCCCGACATAATGACTTGCAGGTGACTTCACTGTACTCTCTTCAGGATGTAATGACAGGGTGAATGCTTCCTTCAGGACATAATTACTTGCAGGTGACTTTACTGTACTCTCTTCAGAACATAGTGGCATCTGTCTACAGGTGCATGCTCTCTTCAGGATCGATACAAAGATGAAACAGGCAGACTACATTTTACTCTCTTCAGGACAAGTGGCTTGCATGACTGTTCTCTTCAGGACATGTATAGGCCTAGTGATGTACAGGTTACCCTATGGTCCTCTCTTCAGGATATAGTGACATACAGGTGACTGCTCTCTTCAGGACAGTGAAATGCAAGTGACTACACTGTACTCTCTTCAGGACACAATGACTGCAGTAGATGCTCCCTTCAGGACATTATTACATGCAAGTGACTACACTGTACTCTCTTCAGGACATAAAGACATGCAGGCGATGTTCTCTTCAGGACATAATGCCATGTAGGTGACTACACAACAGTACACCTTCCTCGGAAGTAACTTGCCAGTGAATTGGTAGGTGATAGAGAAGCATTTATTTCCAAAAATTAAAAGATGAATAACAAATCATTTCATTTTGCTACCCAAAAGAAGACATTTCACATCTGAATGGATCCATACTACCCTACAGGAGCCAGGCATGTCTTAATTCTTTGTAAGGAGGCGATGAGGGAGAATAATTTTGTTTCATCTTGTATATTATGTCTGTTCAGATGAAGGTCTCAATTTCAAATCATTAATGGTAACAGAAAATGTTATTAGTTGTATACCACCCTAGACACACGGCCAGCCACGCAGCGCAGACATGCACTTCTTTCAGGGGTGGCACCAGGACTTACCTGACAGGGGTGCCAAGCTTCCTGATGGGGGTCCAGCAGCCCCATGCCATGACAAAGGCTATGAGTTGCCAAAAGACGACAAACATAAAATTTTCGGTGCTTCACACAATGCAAATCTTTTACCTTTTTTGCAAAAAAATTGAAACTTTGGCGGTGCTATTGAAGGTTTGAAAAATTTGGGTTTTTTACAAGAAAAAGTGGAAAATTTGGGATCTTCATCGAAGAATCTGCCCTACCTTTGAGCAAAATCAAGCTGGTCGTTGGGGTGACTGAAGGTCATTGGGATTACATATTATATCCTGCATGGATTAAGCTCCCCGATGAAAGTGGGAAATTTCCAGGATGGGGGCAGCCTTCCCCGACAGAGGGCATGCCCCTTAGCTGGCACCACCCCTGACTTCTTTTCATAATCATAACAATGGATTCACATTCTGTTCAATTGTCTAGCTATGTGCAATACGAATTTACACAAGTTATCGCGCTTGCACCGTCTGTCCAGCTGCGTGACTGCAAAACTTGAATAATATTAACGATTTTAAATGGTTTATCATGAAAGTAATTGGAAGTAAACTATTGAAACAAAGTTTGTTTACAAATCACAAGAATGTTCAAGGGTAGGCTAGGGGAAAGGTTAGAATATCTGACCATTGTGTTAGCTTGGGGAAGGAATTTTATAGTGTATTGTTGGGCTTGGGATGGGAATTTTGTTGTCTATTGTTAGCTTGGGAAGCAGGTCTGTAGCATCTGTCTGGGGTATGTTTATTCATTTGGGCTCTGGTTGGGTGGGAGGAATAACAAGATTTAAGTTGCCCAATAAAAATTTGGGAGTTGCCACTTAGGGGGAGTGACTGCAGGCAGGAACACATGCAGTCACAGGGAGGGCAAAACAAGAGTTCAAGAGAGTCTAGTCAGTTAAGTTCTGAAAGTCAGAGGCAGAGGAAGTAGCCTCAGTCTAGTTTAGGGGGTTTATTTTAGCTTAGATTTAGTTGGGTTTCAAGTTTGTTAAGGTCGACCTGTTATTTTACGTTTGCAAAGTTTGCTGGGATTCTGTTTTCAATTTGACTGTGATTTAAATTAAGTTTTATTTTCACAACACGGACAAGTAACCGTACAAAGCGTGTTCTCTTTTTATTGTGTTCTTCTTTGGAGCCTGGACTTTTACAGCCTGCAATTTATTAACAGCTACGTCAAGACCCCAATCCCTTCCTCCTGGACTGGCCGTTGGCCCATCAAAATACAAGATCTGAGGCCAAGGATCCCGACCCCCCCCCCCCGAAATTTTCGTTACAATTTGGTGTCAGAAGTGGGATCAAAGGTCAACTTCAAGAGGAATATAACCACCATTTTTGTTGGAATTGGAGCATTTTACCATGGAGGAGTTGAACCTGGACCAGACAGTTGCGAGAAAGCTGCAGGAAGTTGAGGAGATGCTGCAGAGGTTAGGACAAACGTCTTAGTCTGACCAGGGGGGTGAGTTTGCTCAGGGCGCTGGAGTGATAGGACCCCGTTCGGTGGAACTATCGGAAAATTACGGCAGCTCCCTGGTTAATTCTCCCCCTACTGACCATGACCAGACTGGAGGAGGTGTGAATGCTGGAGACTATGGAGCCGAGACAAGTATCCGAATCTCTACTGCGGGAGTACAGCCAGCCAGGGATGGACTGCTATCCACTGAGAGTGCCAGCAAAATTACTGGTGGCCTCCGAGTACCTCCCGGATTTGAAAGCAGCATTTCCTCGGGATTTCAAAGCCGAGATGCCTACCGTGGTTCTCCAGGTAAAAAGGTTCATTTTTCCTCTGCCCCTGTCATAGATAGACCTGAAACCCTACCCCACCAAACCTTAGGCTTTGGTGAGGAATTCCTGGAGCTTCCCCCTAGTTTAGGAAATTTAGGCAAATGGAGGGTAGGCCAGCCCCGTACGGAGGCTACCATCCCTCAGGTATTGAACGGGCAAAAACAATTTGCAGGTAGTGATATGGGAGACAGAGTAGACTGGAATAGAGGATTGCCCCATTCGGCGGCTACCTCTGTCCCCCTCCCACCAAGGGAAAGAGGAAAGGTAGTAGATTCAGGGGAGTGCCACATGCGGAGGCTGACTCTTGCATCTTCCCCCAAGACTCTGGGTTTGGTGAAAATTGGGAGGTTGGAGGGGAAGAAAGGCTCCGTTTGGCAGCTACCAACCCTCCTGTGGGCATGCACATAAAGAGGAACCGCCCTTCCCAACGACCCTGTATGCTACCAGATAAATTCGATGGGGTATCTTCATGGAAAGATTATTTGTGTCACTTTAAAGATGTGGTAGATATTAATGGGTGGGATGACAGAGAAAAGGCCAGGTATCTGAGGGCAAGTATGACTGGTGAAGCTAGGCGGGTCCTTTCACGGTTGCCAGCAGGTGTTGAATCCGTCTATGCAGTGGTGGTGGAAACTTTGGAAGAACACTTTGGGCATAAAAGACAGGCTCCTCTATTGAGAACTCAGTTACGGTCCTACTCAAGGAAGAAGGGTGAAACAGTTGCGCAGTTAGGAGTGTCCATCCAACGTTTAGTCGATGCAGCGTATCCAACTGTTGATAGTGTTACGTCTCAAATTCTAGCTTTAGACCGTTTCAAAACATCACTCAACGACAAAGAAATAGAAGACTTCCTTTTCCTGAGAAGACCGAAAGACTTGAAAGAGGCCGTGGGTCTTGCAGCAGAGTTCGAGGCCAACCATACTGCCCGGCTGCAGTGACAGGCGCCTGCAGTGAAAGGTCAGAGAGGTGTCAGGTCAATAACCGAGGTAAATGAGGTTTTAGAGGCCTTGACGGAAATGAAGAATCACCTAGTACTGCTGAATGTAACTGAACGTAAAAGACCTGAGATCATTTGTTATGGGTGTAAAAAGCCAGGACATATTAGAAGGAATTGTCCAAACCTAAATTCAGAAAAACCAAACCAGGGAAACGACAGTGGACTGAGCCAGTAGGCTGTGGTGAAGTCCAGGGCAGCTACATAGAGAGGCCTACAGAGCAAGTAAGCCGAGAGTTGGCACACAAGAGGGACATGGATGACAGAGACCAAATTTGTGTCACACCTTCTGGTCCCACAGCGCTGGCAAAGGCTGAACGTAATGGGCGGAACAGCGATGCTCCAGTGGTTTCAAGAAAACATGAATCTGGTGCAGGGTCACCTGTGGATTCTGGTCAAGGGGGCTGCGACCCGTACGGTGTTGTGCCTTTGAAACCAGTTGACACAGTTAGCCCCACTGGTGGGAATAACATGGCAGGGTGCAGTATGGTAGCTGAGGAAAAATTGGAGCAGGTTGATGATTGTTGCAACAAATCCTTGCACAGTAAGAGTAATGTATCTGGGGAAAGAGCCTATGGCAAGTTACCTCAGACAACTCCGCAGGACACTGAACATGAAACCATGGGAAGAAGCTGTAAGGAGAGCCCTGGTGAAATAGGAGGAAGGCCAAGAGTAGGCACAATCAGGAAGGGTAGGCTGGTGTCAGTGTACCTGGAAGGATCCATACAAGAAGAAACTATAAAATTTCTAGTTGACTCTGGGTCGTCAATGTCTTTCCTCTCGAAGAAGTATCTCGAATTGGTTCCTGATAAGGATGAGGATTTGAAGCCAACCGGAGTACCGCAGCAACTGGCGGATGGGAGTCCACTGGAGGTACTGGGGCAGGTCGAGCTGGTGGTTAAGCTTGAAGGGAGACCCCTGATAGTGGAGTTCCAAGTAGCAGAGCTGGATTTGGAGGGAATCCTTGGACTGGACTTTTTGGACAGTCATCGATGTCAATGGGACTGGGACAACTGTAGTATGGTGGTTGCTGGTGTGGCTGTTCCACTCATAAGAGGCATTAGGTACGATGACCCAATTGTGTCGAAGGTGCAGGCTAAGGAAAACTTTGTAGTGCCAGCTGGCCATGAGATGTTGGTATTCGGGGAAGTTCCAGAGACTCAAGTGTCAGGAAGAGTGGCCGAGATAAGACCCAAAGGAAAGTTCATTGAGAGGACAGGATTATTGGTGGCCCGTGCATTGGTGAAACCAGGGTCAAGCAGGGTTCTGATTCGTCTGATGAATCCGGGTACCGAGGATGTGAAGGTCTGGACGAAAACCTGTATGGCTGTATTCCATAAATTGGATGAAGCAGATGACATCTTGGGCACAATATCTCCACATCAAGAAAACGATGACCCTGTTGAGGATGTCAGACCCAAAGAAAGAAGGACCATCCCTCCCCACCTGATTGACCTGTACAACCGATCTAGTGCAGAGATTACCCAGGAACAGCAGGTAGAGTTAGCTGAATTCTTGACCACAAACGCAGATGTTTTTGCCAAGGATGACGGTGACCTAGGCAGAACGAATGTAGTGGAACACCAAATCAACACCGGAGATAGTCCTCCAGTTAAACAAAGGCCACATAGGTTACCACGAGCAAAAGTGAAAGAAGCTGACCAAGAGGTGGAAAAGATGCTAAAAAGGGGTGTCATACGAGAGTCTACCAGCCCATGGGCGTCGCCAGTTGTACTTGTGAGGAAGAAAGATGGTTCAACACGTTTCTGTGTAGACTACAGGAAGCTTAATGATGTCACTCTGAAAGTTGCCTATCCCCTACCTCGTATTGATGAAAGCCTGGATGCTTTGAGTGGTGCAAAATGGTTTTCTACCCTGGACCTTGCCAGGTGGTCATGGACGCCAAAGATCGTGAGAAGACTGCTTTTGTCACTAGAGGGGGGTTATATTGAGTTCAACGTTATGCCCTTTGGGGTCTGTTACGCACCGGCTACATTTGAGCGTTTGATGGAGAGGGTTCTGGCAGGATTACAGTGGGAAAAGGTACTTCTCTATCTAGATGACATCGTTTTTGGGTCTACCTTCGAAGAACACCTCGAACACCTCCATACAGTGTTTGACAGGCTGCGTGAAGCTCACTTGAAACTCAAACCAAGGACATGCTTTCTATGTGCAACAGAGGTCAACTACCTGGGGCATGTGGTCACATCAAAGGGTATCCGTACAGATCCTGAGAAAATAGCCATGGTGAGGGACTGGCCCCAACCAGTGACTGTCACAGAAGTAAGGAGCTTCCCGGGATTGGCCTCTTACTACCGACGTTTTATTGCCAACTTTGCTGAGATTGCACGCCCGCTACATAGGCTAACCAAAAAGAACCAAATCTTCTCCTGGGATGAGCAGTGTCAGAGTGCATTCACCGTACGGAAAGAGAAGTTAACCAAAGCACCTATTTTGGCTTACCCACAGGAAGAGGGCAGGTATATCCTGGACACAGACGCCAGTAAAGAGACCATTGGGGCAGTTTTGTCTCAAGAACAGGATGGAACAGAAAAGGTGATTGCATATGCCAGTGGGGCATTATCATCGGCAGAAAAGAATTACTGTGTCACACGTTAAGAAATGCTCTCCGTTGTGTATTTCGTAAAGAATTTCAGGCACTATCTTTTGGGACCTCGGTTTCTGATAAGGACAGACCATGGATCCCTTCGGTGGCTCTATAACTTTAAAGAACCAGAAGGACAGGTTGCGAGATGGATAGAACAACTGAGCTGTTTTAACTTTGACATACAACACCGTCCAGGAATCAAACATGGGAATGCAGATGCCCTATCCCGAAGGCTTTTCAGCCAGTGCAGACAGAGTGACCATGACACCAGGGGTGCAGAAACTGTACTTTCAACCGAAGAGCTGAGGGACTGGCCGAAGGCTAGTGTTGTGAGGGATGGATGCCGATCTGTTGATTCAAACTCCCTTCCGGGTGAAGGTTCCGGGGATCCAGGCAACCAAGCAGTAACCGCAGAGGATCTCATCCAGGATCTCATCCTGGCCTCATCCTGGAGGTCTATAGTGCTGAAGAAAAGCGGACTATGCAGAGGAAGGATTCAGAGCTCCGACATGTGTTAACAATGCTGAGAACACATAGCGACCGTCCCTCCTGGGAAGACATAGCACCACATATTAAAGGAGTCAAATTCTGGTGGGCAAGATGGGGTCACTTAAGACTAGTGGATGGCATACTCTATTACAATTGGGAGTGTGATGACGATGAATCCAGTCGCCTGAAATTTGTAGTTCCCAATGTAAAGAAGAAGTCAGTGATGGCCCACCTACATTGTGTGCCAACTGCAGGACATTTGGGACAAAACAGAACTTGGAAGAGGGCAAAGAATGCTGCTGTGTACTGGAGGGGTATGAGAAAACAGTTGGAGAGGTTCTGTGTTAAGTGTGACTTATGTTCTTCCAGGAAACCTCCATCTCGGTATCGAAGAGCCCCTCTCGGCAAGTATCTGGTTGGTGAGCCCATGGAACGAATTGCTATTGACATTCTGGGACCCTTACCTGAGACAGAGAGCTGTACCAAATACATCCTGGTCATGGCAGACTACTTCACGAAGTGGACAGAATCCTACCCACTCCCTGACCACACTGCAGCCACGGTGGCTACCTGCATGGTGGAAAAAAACATAACCCGGTTTGGGGTTCCGAGGGAGATTCATTCTGACCAGGGACGTGATTTTGAATCCAACCTCTTTAGGAAAGTGTGTAAACTACTAAATGTCCACAAAACCAGGACCACTCCATTGCACCCACAGTCTGACGGGATGGTTGAGAGATTTAACAGGACCATCTTAGCAATGTTGAGTATGTATGTTGCATCGAATCAACGAGACTGGGACCAACTCCTGCCATACCTGCTGATAGCATACAGATCAACCGAACATAGCTCAACGTCATTTACACCAAATTGACTTATGCTGGGCCGAGAGGTAGACATACCATTTGATGTTGTAGTGGGTCCACCGCCATAAGAAGAAATGGGGGATGACACCACACCCAATGACTATGCTTCCGAGCTATTGGAGAAAATGGAGGAGTTCTTCCGGGTTGTTAGGCAAGAGCTGCAGAAAAGTGCTACCAGACAGAAGAGACAGTATGACAGAAATGCTTAGAGACCTGGGTACAAGGTCGGAGATCCGGTGTGGCTCAACCGCCCCATGGAAAAAGTCGGGCTCAGCCCCAAACTTCAGAGGCCCTGGAAAGGCCCCTATGTGATCATAAAGAAATTTGGTGATGCTGTCTACAGGCTAAAGATGGGCCCTAGAGCAAAAGCCATGGTAGTACATGCCGATCGCTTGAAACCCTACCAGGGACGGAAAGATTTCAGCTGGGCTGATCGATTCTTGGAACCCGCCATCCCCCATTGCCACGTCATCAGCACAGGAGAGTGACAGGAAGCAGCCGGAAGATGTTCCACAAGACCTTGGGCTGATTGAGAGGGAAACACCACAGGGGGAGCAGGGGGGAACTACAGGGAGTAGCCTGTCCCCGGCCGAGGGACCCTGTCCTCCTAACCAAGTGGAAGGAACTACGGAAACCCCCACAAGGGCCTTGGACTCTCCTCCTCTGGCATCCCCACCCAACGTGAGAGATACCTCAGGTATACTACCAGCGAAATTCACTAGAAGAGTGCGCCCAATCAGAATTCCCAAACGATACGCATTGTAGAAGACAAGGAGTCATGTCTGGAGAGGGGGCACATGTCCTGCTGTGGAGCCCATGCGGTGTTCCCTGCAGGGCTGTGCAGCTAAGAAGAACTCAAGAAGACCAGGCGACGTTAATTTCTAATTACTTTGACTGTAATTTTGAGTGTAATATGATAGACTTGTAATTCTGATGTTTTTATTTCATGTGTAAGTCCACATGTTATTGAAGTTAAATTTTGGTTGTTGCATTCCAGTTTAATTTTGATACTTAGTGAAAATATGGGGACATATTTCAGTTCAAGCATGGGGGAGTGAAACAAAGTTTGTTTACAAATCACAAGAATGTTCAAGGTAGGCTAGGGGAAAGGTTAGAATCTCTGACCATTGTGTTAGCTTGGGATGGGAATTTTGTTGTCTATTGTTAGCTTGGGTTAGGTTAGGTTAGATGAGGTTTAACGTCCCAGTTTCCAACCAAGTGGTTCAAGTCGAGACGACCACGGCCTTTTCTCCAGTTGTGGCTCACTGGATTGTTAGCTTGGGAAGCAGGTCTGTAGCATCTGTCTGGGGTATGTTTATTCATTTGGGCTCTGGTCGGGTGGGAGGAATAACAAGATTTAAGTTGCCCAATAAAAATTTGGGAGTTGCCACTTAGGGGGAGTGACTGCAGGCAGGAACACATGCAGTCACAGGGAGGGTAAGACAAGAGTTCAAGAGAGTCTAGTCAGTTAAGTTCTGAAAGTCAGAGGCAGAGGAAGTAGCCTCAGTCTAGTTTAGGGGGTTTATTTTAGCTTAGATTTAGTTGGGTTTCAAGTTTGTTTAGGCCGACCTGTTATTTTACGTTTGCAAAGTTTGCTGGGATTCTGTTTTCAATTTGACTGTGATTTAAATTAAGTTTTATTTTCACAACACGGACAAGTAACCGTACAAAGCGTGTTCTCTTTTTATTGTGTTCTTCTTTGGAGCCTGGACTTTTACAGCCTGCAATTCATTAACAGCCACGTCAAGACCCCAATCCCTTCCTCCTGGAATGGCCGTTGGCCCATTAAAATACAAGATCTGAGGCCAAGGATCCCGACCCCCACCCCCCCCCCAATTTTCGTTACACTATCATTCTTAGTAACTATGGCTAGAAAGTTACATCATAGTAGTTGATACTAATAAAACTGACATTAATACCCAGAGTACCAGTGTAGCTATGCACTTTCCTACATCTTCACCTGCTGCCATCACCTGTGAACAGTATTGACACTGGTTAACATTAATGTCTGAGTCTTCTGATTGGTGGGCTCTTCATAACACTTGCCCGTGGCGTGCAAAATTTTGCAGGACAGGGTATTTCTTATTCCAAATTGCCTGAATGGAAAAGTTGTGACTCATTCTTTAAGGTTTTAAGGAAGACAAAAATATATTTATACAGCAGCAGGACAGTTCTCACTGCACATGCATAAACTTTCACTGTTATAACTTGCATTGATTGAAGACAATTATTGTAAACTGTGAAAACTATATGCATGGGTACTGTAGGTTAAAGGTAGTCGGCAGTCCCCCCAAGAAGTCCAAAAGAGTATACTGCCACTACTAAAAGTTTGTCTAAACTCCACCTACTTTTAACAGAAATACCAAAATATAAACAAAGTGCATTACTACACTCTTCGAACAGTCAGGATCGAGTGTCCTTGGTTGCCCAGCTCCAGACAGTGACCAATTACAACAGTTCTCCTTCCACAACAGAATGAGAGGTTGTTATCCACACACCAGCTCCTCAATGTAATCTGACACCAAAATCAAAACATGCCTCTGCCTGAATACACAGAACATGTGTGTTGATACTGACCCCCTAGAGAGTTATCAGCACTGGCTATGTTTATGGTTTGTCTGTGTACAGTGAACAGTACTCTGTCTATAGTGTTATGTAAATGTAACTATAACACCTCTTGAATTGTGCATGGACAACAGTACAGTGCTTACCAATTGGATTTCTGTTCCTTTATTTTGGCTATGGAATAATGTGCTTCAGATTTGTTGTAGGGCAAAGAAAAGCTTGTGACGTTCCATCCATGTAGAACCTTATGTATGTGAAAGTTATATATAGTACAAGCGTTGCTCCTTCAGGGAGCAGAAACCATTCGGGAGTAATGTTTGGTATTGTCGCCCCTTGGCTCTTCGCCAGAGAGTCGGGGGAGGGAGGGGGGAGGGGACTTTTGAAAAAGTATATATAGAACAAGTGCTCAGCACGTATCTGTTATCACATCATCCACTATTTGTAAAGAAACATGTGTTATGTGTGTGTACAAAACGAAGATCGAAGACTTGAAAATGAAGACCGAAGAACTGGTTTCCAGTCTCCGGTCTTCGTTTTGTATACAATCCATGAATAAAAAGCCTTGATGTTGGGAGTATGAACATAAAAAAATGTTTCCATGGAAGGCTTTTGTCGATGAAGGCGGGAGAGAGTACACATGGTATGTAGGTGTAGATGAGTGTGGGGGAAGGGGTAGGGATGATGGGGGAAGGCACTGTGGCATGAGTTTCCCACAAGTCCACAGTGAGGTCAACAGATTGTAGTCGACTTTTTCTTCAAAATAAATGCGGAACCTTATCCTTGTTCGACAAGAGTAGAACCCTAGGGGTGGCGCAAGAATTTGCCCGACAAAGTTCTATGTTCCTCAAGGGTGGGGGTTAGGGGGACTCCAGGCACCGACAGGAGCGACGAGTCTCTCCAGAAATAGCTAGTAAAATTGAAACGGAAGGTAATTGATAAACAGAAGAATCAATAGGCCTACTCACTGAGAGCGACAAACCAGATCAACTGTCTGACTCCTATTGGTAAACGGGAATAACTTGGATTGTTAGGCACCCACCCCGCTTGCCCTATATAATGCCAAACCTCCGGCCATAGGTCAATAATTATACGTTTCTACAAATGAAAAATCATACAAAAACCAGTCATACTGAAAACGATAGTGGTTGATATAATGGGTTTTGCTATTTAGCAATATTTAGCTCTTCGATTGTAGGGGCCGAAAGTTTGAAGTATCATTTGCCTCAATGTATTATTTGATTCCCCCACCCCTTCCCCCTGAGACAGAGGAATAGCTGATCCTCAAGGCGACTAATCCCTATACCAGGAACAACGTACTGAATTTATCATACCAACCTGATTTCGCGGCATTTGACAAAGTTTCTGACGGGGGGATCCTTCTCTAACGGGGACATGGGCTCTTCCCGATCACACCGTACCCAAAATGGTGCCCGATAAGGCCTGTGAAACCATTTACAGTCATCGGTCGCCCAAATGACCCACCAATTGTGCTATCAATATGATCTCCATATTTGATCTCACTTAGTTCATAGCGAGGTTTTTAATTCTTCCACGTTAATTCCTGCAACTACGGAAGCACAAGTCAGATTTTACCGAAAAAAAAAAAAAAACCAGGTAAGTCAAGTGGTCTATTGCGCCAAATATGCAATGAAAAGGCATTCCGCACAAAACGTTTTTCCATGCAACACCAATCTTCCATTGCATCAGTTAGGGGAATACCCATCGCCTCTCAACGTCATTCCCACACCGTGGTCATCTATCAAGCATCCCACAGTACTGAAGGATTCATAGCATGAGCAGGAAGCGAGAGAATAAAGCAGCCCCTGCCAGATATGAGGGGCGGAAGTACTCCTCGGTCTTCACACTGGTCAAAGACAAAACCACTCACTTGTTTTCTCTGTGAAACTAATCAAAACGTTTAGTACTTTACAATAATTCCTCACACATTTGAGACCCCTCCCATAGAACGGTTGTCCGAAACAACGGTCACATCTAGCTGAGAACAACTGACTTGGCCCATGGAGGGGCTGACAGTTAAAAAATGTTACCCAAGTATAAGTTCGTGCCGATTCAATCATCCTCTGGGGGAAAGGTCGCGGAACCAGCGGTGCAGGAAGACCCTCGGGGCCATCAAACAAATGGTATCATAAACCCATTTTTCCAAGAGCGCAGTCTCCATGGGGAGGTATACGGGGTATGAGTGAGACCGTGCACGCACCAGATCCGGGTTCAGTCCCGTATCTCGGCCATTCTTGCCTGTTTTTTTATTTTTTCAAAAAAAGTTCTGCAGTTGTTGATAGCTTTGTGGTTCCTTTCGGGTCTGTACGGTGGTAGGTGGTAGGCAGAATTACGATTTTTTGAGTTTTTTATACGCATTTGGTTGGGAGCCCCTTGAACCTCGGGGCCGCTGGACATTGTCCACCCAGTCCACCCGCTTGCTACGCCAGTGCGCGGAACCGCCACTCAGCTACTAATGCATGCATTGGAGGTGTTTGGAGGCATCAGAGCGGGGGAAATGTCAGCTGCTGCAAAAAGAAGACTTATTGGCGGAGAGATGAATGCAGCACTGTAGCCAGACAAGACAATGTAGGGAGAAGGGGATATTTTCGGAAGGGAAAATATGCATAAATGCACTATGCCGTAGTAATTTGCTTATCTAAGGGGTAAAGCCTTTCCGATTGGCGCTGTCCCCCGATCCCCTTCCTCTGCCACGGGCCTCGACATACACTCTGAATAAATGTGCATCCTTTACATGGATTCCCTTTAGGGGTAATGTTTGCTGACTTTAGCTTGAAGAGGGTTCTCATGCCCCATGGGCCTGTGGTAATATTGATGTCACAGTCGTAGTAAAGGTCATTCAAAGTGTAGGCCTAGATACCAACAATCAAAAGCATACGCAATGGGGTAAGATACCCCCAATGACTGCCAAGTGCCGGAAATGTCATTTTGCTTCCAGAGATATAGCTAAACTCTGTGTAATGTCCTTGAGTTTGCCGTCCCTGTGTTGAGAGAAACCATGAATGTCTTAGGCCCTGTACAAACGGTTACGACACAGTTTCACTTTCATTGGGCTAGATCAAAAGTGAAACCATTGAAACAAGAAAGTTCACGAAGTTCATCCTTACTACAGGGATGCACCAAGATTTGCCCAACGCTGGCCATGCTCCCTGGCGAGGAGCCATCATCCCATACTACCAATACCGGGAACAAGTCACAGCCAGGACGTGGCCCTTACAAAAAACGTGTGTGAATTGGTTCCAAATCCTCAGGTTTTCTCACGTGTCTGCCATGGGTTTTCACAGGTTTGTTGCAGGGAAACCTGTGTTTTCCCGTGAAATTGACACAGGTGTGCCTGTTGCCACACTTCGCCACAGATTAACCACGGGTTTGACACAGGTTTGACACGCAAAATGCGTGGCAATTAAAAATAGTATTGACAAAGAATTCTGAGTCAAAA
Source organism: Holothuria leucospilota (assembly GCA_029531755.1). Lineage (NCBI taxonomy): Eukaryota > Metazoa > Echinodermata > Holothuroidea > Aspidochirotida > Holothuriidae > Holothuria > Holothuria leucospilota. The sequence goes on along the minus strand of JAIZAY010000209.1, from coordinate 62 downwards.
CCTGTGACTTAAAATTGAAAGCAAGAAAAGGTGTGTAAACCTGTGTCAAACCTGTGTCCAGA
>JAIZAY010001094.1:0-21632 GCA_029531755.1 Holothuria leucospilota | reverse complement strand
TTTAAAATTGCTCCAAAAGTTCCGTGCTCGAATTGTTGGGGTGTTGTACTTTTCTCCCAAAAACCTGTCTCAGATCGATAGGTCCTATGCCCGTAACGAATTACTCACCCCATCTGCCCACTGACGCTTGTTCAGTATCGCCTTCGCCTTTTGTTTCAAATCCAAAAAAAACCCTTTTACCGACATCCCCGACCTTCCTTCCATCGGGAGTTCCCATTGAGGGCAACTCCTGGCTCGACCCGCCTTCCAAGAAAGTATTAATTTGTTTTCACATGGTACCTACTACAAACAGTGCTGGTGAACTTTGTGTATTAAAGGTATGTGTGTACGCCCTATAGCCTGTTGCGTTGTGAATTTTTTGACTGCAGATTTTATCATGACACCAAACGAAAGACCTCGTGAAATGCTTTTAATTGACAAAAACAAGGGGAAACCGGAAAGGGTAACTTTCCAAATTTAAAACTTTTCGGCAGTTTTACTTGTACGCCCTTGGAAACCCGGTGCAGAGGATGAAAAACACTGTTCAAAGTCCGAAGGATCCCACCCCAAAAAAACATCATTCCTAAGGACGTCACATGACTAAAAAATTTTTAAAATTTTGGGAAAAGACAAACTTTCGGGGCTGGAAGGGTGTATTTTTTTAAATTTTTCGAGGGAAAAAAAAGTTGAAATAAACTGAAGGGTTGTTTTTTCTTTGTGGGAAAATATTCCTAAAGATCCGGGGGTTTAACCTTAATTTACCCGGGCATACCCCTTTTTAAAAATACTAAGCAGTCTGCTACCACCCCTCTTTGGTTCCCTTCAGGGGGAATTTCCCCCCAAACTCCAGTGTCTAATTCATTAACTTAAAAATCCCACAGAGCCACAACTGATGAAAGTATCTCGGTGGTGCCTTTCGGGTTCCGAAGTCGGGAAAGGTGACCCTTATGTGTTAAATTTTTTTCTCTGATTGATATGCAATTGGAGGGGTTTGATATGTGTGTGGGGGGGTGGGGGGGGGGGGGGCACTATGCTCTCTTTAAAGTAAATTTTTTTGTTTTTTTTTAGGTATAAAAAAGAAAAAAACGGCGCAGCGACAGGGGCTGCCCAAAGGCCCCTCAAAAACACCACTGTAATCAAATATAAGTTTAAAACCCTTAAATCACACTGGTGAATTAAAACCCAAATATAGGGCAGGCAATTTAAATCAGAAATTTTTTTTAATTACCAAGGAAATTTTTTTGGAAAATATGATTTCCTTTAGCTACATCATTGCATTATTTTTTCCTTCTGTAGGTGCCCCAAAATTTTCTTATTTCCCGAATTTTTACAAATATTTTGGGTTGGGGGGTCAGCCCTCCCCACCAGATTTTTATTAAGGACCTAAATTTTTTAAAAAAAAATTTAAAAGGGGGTGGGGCACCCCTCCCCTTTGACCCCCCCCTGGGCTGGCGATGCACAACTGTGCCTGCCCCCCCCCATGAAGGAAAATCCGTACACCCACCGAAATTGGGGTTTCTATTTTTCGGGCAAGCGTTTTCAGGGCCCCCCCCCCCTAACTTGGGCTTCCCATGCCTATGTAGTGTGTGAGGAAAGTAGGGGTGTCACCCGTGGGACGGGGGGATTGTTTAGGGGTTCCTTCGGAAGTCCCTCTCTCATCGGGGGATTGGGTATGATATATGAGAAACACGCCGGCGACCATCGCCCTCACAGGGAAATGTTTTTTCATCAGGAAGGGGGGATATTTTATCTAAACTCCCAAAATTTTTGAATAGTCTTTGATACACCCCGGGGTTGTTGGGGTCCCTTACGATAGTCCTTCCGCATTTCTCAAGTTTTGCAAAACGCCTTCCGCTAGCGCAAGCCTTGTGTCGAGTTGTCCCTTAATTATCAATAGCTTTGGTAACTACTCACGGGGGAAAAAGGAGCAGAAGTGATTTTTAGAGAATTCTCATCAGAAGATTCGTTCTGAATAGTATAGGTTGGTGGGAAAGTGACAGTGTCCGATGCAGGTTCTGAATGCCAGTTTTGTCATGGACTAATATTTTATTCAAAATTTCGGCGGGCGCCTTCGCGCGCATACACGGGTTTCTCATCCGACTTTCCATATACCACTTGACCAAGCATAACTGACGCCAGGAAATTATTCCAATGCAAACATTTTTTCGAAAAAGTACGTTCTCCTTCTCTGTAGGGCTCCTCATCCATTATGGGCATCTTTTGACTAAATCTTAGTCTAGCACATGGTCTGAAAGATTGAACATTACGTAATGTGTCCGTTGCTTTATTTTCCAAACATATTTACCGCGACGTTCATTAACGACGAAAGCTCTTTCTGTGAAACGATTTTGCCGTGTCCACAATCCTTCTTGCTATAACCTAAAAAGACCAAGTGATATCTCATCGTCTCCTCCGATACTGGATGTCATGATTGTGAGAGTCCCTGTTTGAGTCCCATGACCTGTTTCTCGGGCACAATTAATGCAAGAGCTCCCGGGAGGCTCTACATACCGAGAAATTTCTGGCGCGCTTTCGCTACCCCTCCCAACCCCCCCCCCACAGCCCCAAACACGCGTCACTTGGTTTAACCTTACTGATTAGAGGTAACGTTTTTATTGAGAAATGGATTTATTTTTTTCACACTTTTTCAACCTCAAAAATCCGTTGTCAAATCTTTCCGATTTTTGTCGAAAGTCTTCTCAATATTTCTGATTTTCGCTTTGCATCTGGTCGCAGTTTTAGCCTTTGAATTACGCCCTTTTACTATCAATACGACGCAAAAAGTATTTCGCATTACTCATCGGATTGGGTTCTAACCTTTAAGCGCAATTATTTGTGTTCATAAATGTGATTTCAGAGTTTCGGAGTAAAATAAGGATGTAAAGCAAACTGAGATTCATGTTTTCACACCCTCTCTCTTCTTATGCAGAACTGAAAACTTAGTATCGAAGCCCAATTCTTCCTACAATTGATATACACACATCAACAGGGCATTGACATCTGTTTGGTAACAGCACTTGGTTATAAAATTTCAACATTCAAATTTTCCACCAGGCAATTGTTTTCATCTGACGTCCTTACACCTGAATACCGTATAACTAAAATAAAAACACTCATTATGGCGACAAATCATTTTTCAAAGTTTACCTGCATGGGTTCATAATTTGGCGTGTAAGTTTTAAGATACTTAGATTCCTTCTGAACTTCTTCTGCAGTCAGATATCTGTCACCTTATCACTGAGCCATACACATCAATTTCCATGCAATTTATGAAAATGCTATGAAATCTTCACTGACATAAGAACTGGACACGCCCCCCTGATTTCTCTTCTGTTCTCCTCAAATACAAACTACTGTCATCAGACGCTGTCCGGGGGGGCTTCGCCCCCTGGGCCCTATCCGCCGGGCCCCTGGACACAACGCCTAGACAAATTCCGGGCTTTGGGCGCCACTCGTGGTGCACTCTTTAGTGGCCATGAGACTTTTTCCTTTTCCAATCTTGGCCCCCCCCTCAAACATTTCTGGCTTCCGCGCCTGCAGATGGTGATTGTTACATTAGCACTTACCGCCTACAGAAGTATTCTAGAAACGCCGCTCTTGACATCAATCCTTCTCACACCTTTGCTATACTAACGACTCCATCTCCAAACAATATCCTAGACTTCCATTTTGCCAGCTAAGCAACCTTCAAAATGTGCACAACAAATTTCCACATCAATGGGAGGGCTACTCCCGCCTTCCTTTAGACCTCTACCCCAGTATGGACACACTTTATAATAGTGACAGAGGAAGGATCCCCTTGCGGTATACAACCGCCCCAGGTGAATAAAAACGGTGGCAATTTTACCACGCCGCCACTGCAGTTAGTAAAAACCATCCAGACCGGCGGGGAAATTTAGAATTCACGACATTATGTAGGTCATTTTCCCCAGCCCTGTCCGATCAGCTCAGAAAATATGTCAACACGACATAGCATTCGTTTTTGCACTCTAACAGCCTAAATTAACAAAAAAATTTCAAGAGGAGATGGGGGAATCCCCCTCCCCTTAGCCCCTCCCCCAGGACGGACTCATTTATGTAAGTGACAAAGGAAGGATCCCCCTACTGCTGTAATACAAAACGCAGAGCAGCATAACAAAGTGGCAATTTAAACGCCTCCACTCACGTTGAAAAATACATCCAGCCGGCGGAATTTGGGACCTTTCACACCCCCACTATATATCACCCCTTAGGCATCCGGTCCTGGTCGGGTCCATGGTCTCCCGACAATGATCCACGGGCTGCGACAGCGTGTGGTTTTAGATATTTTTGGGACATGGTGAAAATAACATCTTGACCTGTAATCAACCGAATGGCCTATCCAGTGTATGTTCATCCTGGCGTAATCATCTATGAATGGTTATGTTAACTTTGAAAGGAATAAATTCATTATTACAGTACTAGGGACACACTTCAGCCAAATAATAAGGCGGGGGGGGGGGGAGGGCCTATAGGTAAGACCCAGCGGGTCCCCCTCTTCAAAATCAAAGTATTGGTTTTGTGTTAAGTCGATGTCTGTCCCCCGTCCCCCCCGACGATCTGGAATACCGATTACTGCCCCTAGCCGCCCAATGACTGCCAAGTGCCGTGAAACAATGTCATTTTGCTTCCAGAGATATAGCTACCCCCCTCTTGTGTAATGATCCTTGAGGTGTTTGCGCGTCCCTGTATTGAGAGAAAACCATAGAAGTGTCTTAGGCGGCCTACTAAAAACGGTTACGACCCCAGTTTTCCGCTTTCATTGTGCTAGATCAAAAATGAAACCATTGAAACAAGAAAGCTCCACGAAGTTCGGCCTTACTACAGGGGATGCACCAAGATTTGCCCAACGCTGGCCATTGCTCCCTGGCGAGGAGCCCATCATCCCCATACTACCAATAGCCGTGAACGAAGTCAACGAGCAGCCAGGAACGTTGGCAAAGCCCAAATTTGGGGTTGCAAATTGAAAGACAATTGAGATGGACCCTGGCCTTTTTTCGGGGCATGAAATTTATGTTGCGAGCTGCGGAAGGAGCATATCAGTACAGGGAGTTCCCAACAACTCCCTGGTCTTATCAAAGACTATTCGAACCATTTTCAGGATGTTTCGACTAAAAGTATCTTCCCTTCCTTACCTGAGTGTCAAAAACATTTTACGCTGTGAGGGCGACTGGTCCGCCGCGTGGATTACCTCACTATATTCATACCCAGCATACCCGATGACTAAGAGGGCTACTTTCCCGAAGGAAGCCTAAACACATACAGCCCCTTTCCCACTTGGTGACCCCCCTTACTTTCCTCCACACACATACATTAGGCCATAGGTAGCTCAACTTTAGGGGTGTGGGGGGGGGGCTGTACAACGACTTGCCGCGGACCAAACTAGAAACCCAATTTATCGGTATGGGTCTAGCCAGGATTTCTCTCATGGGGTGAGTGGCCTGATCAGGCCCTACTTTGTTCGCGATCAGGTGCCAGCCCACTGGGAAGTTTGTCTGCTAACAAGGAAAATAAGGGGCTGTGGGTGTCACCACTCCCTTTGAATTTTTTTTAACCACCACACACCATTAGTTGGTCCTTACATGAAATCTGGTGGGGTGAGGCTCGCGAGCCCAACCAACCAAATATTTTTGTGAAAATTCGATGGCAATATTCAGAAAATTTTCGGCTACCTACAGAAGGAAAAAATAATGGCAATGATGCTATCCTAAAGGAACTCACCTTCCTTCCGAATAACACTTCCTTGGGGTAATTAAATCTCCAGTTCTGATTTGAATTGCACTAGCACCTATATATTCGGTATTAATTCACGCAGTGTGGGTATTTTAATGGTTACGACTTGATATTATGATGATCAGTGGTGGTATTTGAGGAGGCCAGCATTGGGCACATGCCCCTGATCGCTGACAAGAAGCCGAGTTTATTCTTTTTATAGTACCTACACCCCTAAACCTACTACAATATTTACTTTTCTCGCTAGTCATTATGTGGCCCCCCCCTCCCCCGGCCCCCCCCCGCCGCCTATTGCACTCGACATAATCTGACCCTCACAATTGCATATCAATCAGAGATAAGAAATTACACATATAGGCTCACCCTTTTCCAGAATTTTTCTGGAGACGCCATGAACAGGTCAGCCACCGTAGATAGCTCCTTCATCAGTGTGGTCTCATGTGGGAATTTTCCAAGTTACACTAGAATTAGACATACTGGAGCTTTGGAGGACTTCCCCACTGTCAGCGTGGAAGCCCAAACGAGGGCTGGTATGGCAGACTGCTAGATAGTTTAAAGTGGCTATGGCCCACGGGTGTAAATTAACGGTTTACAACCCTTCTGGTATCGTTTAGAGAATACGTTTCCTCTCAACGAAAATCCAACCATGTGCAGTTTATTTACAGACTTGTTTTTTTTCCAGCTTCGAACATTTGAGAAACAATACAACCCTCTTCTCAAGCCCTGAAAAGTTTAGTCTTTTCCGAACACATTTTTCAAATTCTTGTTACGCTCATGGTGACGTTCACTTTGAGGAACCTGATCGTCTGTTTGGCGTGGTATCCATCCTTCGGGACATTTTGATACAGTGTTTGCGTTCCTCTGTCACCGGTTTACCGAAGGTCGATACAACTGTAAAACCTGCTCGAAAAGTTGTAAAACAATTTTGGAATTGTTTTATCATCCCTTTTCTTTCCGTGCTTACCACATTGTTTTAGTCAGATTCAAATGCATTTCACATCCACCCGCAGGTCTTTGTCGTCTTTGGTGTCATGATTAAGTAAGGCTTGTCATGTACAAACTTCCCAACGCAACAGCCTATAGGTTTAGTACACCAACATACCCTGGTTACTACACAATTGTATCACGCAGCACTGTTGTCGTAGTAGGTACCATGTGAATTCACAATTTAAATGACTATTCTTTGGGAATGTGCCCCCCGGGTGAATCTGAGCCAGGGGAGTTGCCCTCTAATCAGTGCACACTCAACTGATCGACCAGGAATGGTCCGGTACTGAGTCGGTAAACGTGAGTTTTCTTTGGATTTGAAATCAGACCAGGTCGACAGGGCGATACTGGAATCACGCCGTCAGTGGTGCAGATAGGGGTGAGTAATTCGTTGTGCACGTGCTGCATCACGGACCGGTATCGATCTGAGACTAGTGGTTAGGTGAGGTACAAGTACCACACCACAACAATGTCGAGCACGAGAAGGCATTTGGAGCAATTGAAAAGGGACTTTAAGCTTGTAAAGTTTTTATGTAGGCAGGCAAAAATATGAACTTTTAGGTTACTTTCGTGCAAGTGTCAGTGGAACTCGTGGAACTGTAGCCTAGCTATGATCGAGTGTGCACAGTATGTTCGCTGGCTTGCTGCCCGATACACACTCACTGTACGCAAGGGACAGCGACAACTCGAACAGTACACTGCCCGAGTTTTTCGTTTTTTCGGATTATGAAAAAAAAAATCAAGAGGATTTGTACTTATATTAGTTAATAGCCTACTACTGCAAGCCCCAAAATATAAACAGGACTGACAACAGCTCTGCCACTCTACCAAACGGAGTGACAGAATAAAGTTCAAACACACATCACAATGACATGGGCCCGCGAATTAACAATCTATTAATTCTATCCTCTTTACGTATTGGGTATAAGGCTACTGCTGTACGCCAGGTCGGTAAGACGTGATTGCTGGGTTTCCTAAAATGACGTCATTAGGGAAAATTTGTTGGCTTGAATCTGCATTTTCAACAAGTCCTATTTTTATAGTGGCAAATTTTTGTGAAACATTAATTTTCTTTTTAATGCTCAAAGGCTGTAACAGGGTGATGAAAACAGTTTTAGAAAGAGCTTTTTGTGTACCTTTAGGCTGACACTTAGTCTCGGCCCGTTACTCCAATTTACGTGTCCCATTAGGCCACTTTAACAAAATTGGAACTGTTCCTCCTCGCAGGAGTAAGCTGTATACGTACTCACTCCGTCACCGCTTTGACAAAGGTTAGATGCAATTATAAGCAGACTCACAACGAAGGCTGTATTCCCTTAATTGCCAGGCTCGAGGCAACCAAATGTTGGACAATATGGGAGCAAACTGGCAATGGACGTATATTCAGACTTTTATTCCCCCATGTAAGTCAGCGCATAAACTATCAACGTTTTTTATTTACAAATTTTTATACGTTGGCATCAGTAACTATGCAAAAGTTATGCGAATAATTGTCAGCTCTGCAACAACCTTCATTAAAAATTCGCTTATTAAGAAACTTTTTGGATGGTTCAACTTTTTTTCCAATGTCGGCTCTAACATAGAAAGGCTGTTTAACTCATGTCACACCTCAGGGGACGGCGAATCGCGTTATGCGCTCAAAGCTGACCGTACTCACTAAATTCATAGTAGCACGAGACGGTGGAGACAGTAGTGCCTCCTAGAGTTGCTTCATAGTCTCCAGTATGAACCGGAAGCAAATGTGTCGCCCATTGGACGCGCTTACCGCGGCGGTCCCGTTTTGTGCCAATGCACAAAGTGGTCCGCGCGACGGGGCCATCGGCGCTCCTGTCAATCCGCTGGTAATGGATACATTTTCGGTTACAGTTGCAGGCGCATGGTGGGAGCATCATGACGCACATTACCGCAGCGTCAGTCAGGACACGCATAGCGTCCCCTAATTGTACAGGATCAAATAAAAGGCCGATTCGTCGGGGCCTTTTTACTCAGCAATTGTTTACAAATACTGGCAACAGACCAAACTGTTTTAATTGCAACCTAACTATATTTATTTTACACTGGTTAATACACATTTTTTTTAAAATCATACATCACTATTTAGATTGCAATTACCATTTTCCATAGACAAACGTCCCCCCGTCCTTGGAGACTATTACTCTTGCCAATCTCAAGGTTATCATTGGTCTTACTGAAAAGACATTTACACCGGCATGGTGACCGATGACAACCAAGTGGGTGACGGCGAGTTGCAGAGTAGTGCGCACTGTGGAAGTCGCCTGTGAGCACTGGGAGGGTGCTAAAATGTTCAGTTACTGGACATTTTTTAGAATTTCAGTTTTGGCGCATTGTAATGCGCCTTTGCCAAAAATTGACAGAGCATGTTGACCACCCGTCCTGTCACCTTTAGGCGGGTGACTGGGTGTTTTACATCACTTTCTTCTCTGTTCAACACGGATCATAGGTTTGCAAACAGTAGTCCCTACACTTCCGCTACCACGAAGTTGAATGTGACCATAGTTGATCAGAAAAAACTTCCAATGGGAATAACACAGAGTGGTAACACCCCAACACATCTCACTGTGACACAAAAACAGATTAAATATAAAGGTAAAGCTATTGTTTTAGATTTCCCCAACTACAATACCTTGACATGTCTACTTCCAAAAGAAGTGACATCACCCAAGAAGCTTCCATGTTTAGGTCGCCTTCTGTCATGTAAATAACAGATTTGGGTTTCATTTACTTATTCTAGGGCCCTAAAAGTATCAAGTCTTCAATGAGAGTGGAAGGTCAAGATTCCCCCTCCCCCCCCCCCATTTTCATTGTTTTCCTCAGGACGCCGGGTCCAGGGATATGAAAAGGGCTGGGGGAAACCGTCTTGGCAGTGCTGATTTCATACCTTTTTGTCATGACCTTGGGAGATGTAAAATTCTGGTCTACGAAAATACATTGCTTTGCCAAAAATAGGTGTAACACTGAGGAAAAATGAGGGCATATGCCCCCTTTCTCATAATTGCCTGGATCCGTCCCTGTTTCTACCATACAAAATTTTCCGTGGCATTGATTGCTTACTCTGACTGGCATTTCTGCTACCAGTAGATACTGAACCCAATGGAATGCGTAACTATTCAATTGAATAGTTGTCTCTTCACGTGCTGCATTCTTCTGCCACAAAGAAATATAGTACAGTACATTCCACTCAGCTAGCACTTCCCAATGTCATGCAGTAAAACGTTCCTGATGCTACTTTGCAAACAAGTCTGGGTGCTTTAACCACCCTCTGTTGTTTTGCAATTGACATTGGAATCCCTAAGCCATCACATGCCTTTCACTTCCACCCCTTCCCTTGCAGTCATAACTTACAATAATATGACTGACCATTCAAACAAAAAAACATTCTGTAGGCATGGTTCATGATTTTCTGTATTTTCGATAAGTTACGGATGATAAGAATATTATGAATCATCATAAGAAAGTGGCTTATATCTCTTAAAATGTTTTTTGTTTAATTTCAGTCATATTATTGTAAGTTATGACTGCAGGGAAGGGGTGGAAGTGAAAGCATGGAGGCTTATGGGATGCCAATGTCAATGCAACAACAGAGTTTGTTAAAGCACCCAGATGTTTGCAAATATCATCAGGAATCGTTTTCTGCATGACATGGAAGTGCTAGTTGTGGAATGTACTGTACTATAGTTCTTTGTTGCAGAATAATGCAGTAAGAGAAAACTTTCAATTCATATTTTACCATTCCATTGGGTTCAGTATCTACTGTAGCAGAAATGCAGTAGCAATCAATGACACGGAAAATTTTGTATGGAGAAACAGGGACGGATCCAGGCATATGAGAAAGGGGCATATGCCCCATTTTCCCTAGTTACCCTATTTTTGGCAAAGCAATGTATTTTGTGACCAGAATTTTACATCTCCAAGTCCATGAAAAAGGTATGATCAGCACTGCAAACGGTTTCCCCCAGCCCTTTTTCATATCCCTGGACCCGGTCCTGAGAAAACAATGAAAATGGGGGGGGGGAATCTCTGACCTTCCCCCTCTCATTGAAGACTTGATACTTTTAGGGCCTAGATAAGTAATGAACCCAAATCTGTTATTTACATGACAGAAGGACTACCTGAAAATGGAAGCCTTTCTTGGTGATGTCACTTCTTTTGGAAGTAGACATGTCAAGTATTGTAGTTGGGGAAATCTAAAACATAGCTTTACCTTTATATTACTCTGTTTTGTGTTCAGTGCATGTGTTTGTGTCCCACTCTTGTTATTCCCATTGAAGTTTTTATGATCACTTGTCACATTCAACTTCGTAGGGAAGTGTAGGCCTACTGTTTCAAACCTATGATAGTTGAACAGAGAAGAACGTGATGTAAACCCCAGTCACACGCTAAGGTGACAGGACGGTGGTCAACATGCTCTTCAATTTTTTGGCAAAGCGCATTACAATCGCCAAAAACTGAAATTTCTAAAAATGTCCAGTAACTGAAATTTTAGCACCCTCCCATTGCTCATTGCGCTTCCAGTGCGCACTCTCTGCAACTCGCCTCACCACTGGTGGTATGGTCACCATGGGTTATAATCTTCATAAGACAATGCACCTTGATATTTGCAATATAATAGTTCCAAGGACGACTTTGTCTATGGTAAATGGTAATTGCAATCTAAATATGATGTATGATTTTAAAAAAAATGTCTAACCATAAAATAAATATATAGTTGCAATTAAAACAGTTTGGTCTGTTGCCATATTTCGTGAAAATTGCTAGTAAAGGCCCGAATTAGGCTTCGACCACAATATGGACGCTTGCGTCCTGCTGCGCTCGCATTGCGCTCATGATGCTCCCAATGCGCTGCAACTGTAACCGAAATGTATCATTACAGCGATCTGACCAGAGCGCCGGGCCCCGGCGACCACTTTGTGCATGCACAAAACGGCCGCCGCGGTCAGGCGTCCAAGGGCGACCATTTCGTTCCGGTTCCTCTGGAGACCTTGAAGAACTCTAGGAGGCCTTACTGTGCTCACCGCTGTGCTACTATGATTTAGTGGTCCCAGCTTGAGCGCAACGCGATCGCGTCCCTGGTGTGACATGAGTTAAACAGCCTTTCTATGTATAGAGCCGACATTGAAAATAAGTTTGAACCCTCCAAAAGTTTCTTAATAATCATTTTTACTGAAGGTGTGCAGAGCTGACAATTATTCGCAAACTTTTGCATAGTTACTGATGCCAACGTCTAAAATTTGTAAATAAAAATTTCATATCTGCTTGCTTACATGGATAAAAGTCTGAATATCTTCCATTGCCGTTGCCCCATATTTTCCAACCTTTTGTGCTCGAGCTTGCATTAAGGGAATAAGCCTTCGTTGTCTGCTTATATGCATCTATCCTTTGTCAAAGGGTGACGGATATACTACCCTTACTCCCGAGAACAGTTCAAATTTTGTTAAAGTGGCCATGACACGTAAATTGGAGTAACGGGAGACTAATTTAGCCTAAAGTACACAAAAAGCTCTTTCTAAAACTGTTTTCATCACCCTTACAGCCTTGAGCATTAAAAAGAAATTAATGTTTCAAAAAATTGCACCAAAAAATAGACTGTTGAAAATGAGATTTCAAGCCAACACAATAATGACGTCATTTTAGGAACCCCAGCCTCCGTATACCGACCTGGCGTACAGCATAGCCTATACATACGTAAGAGATAGTAATGATTTTAATTCGCGGCATGTCTTGAATTTGAACTTTATTCTGTCTGTTTGGAGAGTGGTGTCAGTCTGTTATATTTTGGGGCTGCAGTAGGCTATTACTAATAATTACAAATACTCTTGATTCATAACCGAAAAACGAAAAACTCGGCAGTGTACTGTTCGGTTCGGTCTGCGTACAGTGAGTGGACTGGCAGCAGCCAGCGAAATACTGTGCACACTCGATCATAGCCTAGGCTAGTTCCACGATTTCCACTGACACTTGCACGAAAGTAACCTAAAGTTCATATTTTTGACTGCCTACATAAAACTTTACAAGCTAAAGTCCCTTTCAATTGCTCCAAATGCTTCTCGTGCTCGAATTGTTGTGGTGTTGTACTTTTACCTCACCTAACACTGTCTCAGATCGATACGGTCCTATGCGCCGTAACGAATTACTCACCCCATCTGCACCACTGACGTCTTGTTCAGTATCGCCTTCGCCTTTCTGATTTCAAATCCAAGAAAACTCACTTTACCGACAGTACCGACCATTCCTGTCCGATCAGGGAGTTGCCATTAGAGGGCAACTCCCTGGCTCAGATCCGCCATTCCAAAGAAAGTATTAAATTTGATTTCACATGGTACCTACTACGAAACAGTGCTGGTGATACATTGTGTAGTAACAGGTATGTTGTGTACTGCACCTATAGCCTGTTGCGTTGTGAATGTTTGTACATGCAGCTACTTATCATGACACCAAGACGAAAGACCTGCGTGAAATGCATTTAATTGACTAAAACAAGTGGTAAGCACGAGAAAAGGGATAACAATTCCAAAATTTACAACTTTTCGAGCAGGTTTTACATTGTATCGACCTTGGTAACCGGTGCAGAGGAATGCAAACACTGTATCAAATGTCCGAAGGATACCACGCCAAACAACGATCAGTTCCTAAAGTGACGTCACATGACGTAACAAGATTTTGAAAATTTTCGGAAAGACTAACTTTTCAGGGCTGGAAGAGGGTGTATTTTTTCTCAATTTTCGAGCGGAAAAACAAGTTGTAAATAAACTGAATGGTTGATTTTCGTTGTAGGAAACGTATTCCTAAAGATACCAAAGGGTTTAAACCGTTAATTTACACGTGGCATAGCCACTTTAAACTACTAAGCAGTCTGCATACCAGCCCTCTTTGGCTTCCACTTCATGGGGAAGTCTCCCAAAGCTCCAGTGTCTAATTCAGTTAACTTGAAAATCCCACATGAGACCACAACTGATGAAGGAGTATCTACGGTGGTGACCTGTTCATGGGTCTCCAGAAAGTCTGGGAAAGGTGAGCCTATATGTGTAATTTCTTATCTCTGATTGATATGCAATTGTGAGGGTTCGATATGTGTGCATAGGCGGGTGGGGGGGGGGGGCACATATGCTCTCTTTAAAGTAAAATTTTGTGTTTTATTTTAGGTACTAAAAAAGAAAAAATCGGCGTCAGCGACAGGGGCATGGCCCAATGGCCCCTCAAATACACCACTGATAATCATAATATAAGTTTAACCATTAAAATACACACTGGTGAATTAATACCGAATATATAGGTGCTAGTGCAATTCAAATCAGAACTTTATTTTAATTACCAAGGAAGTTTTTGGAAGTATTGATTTCCTTTAGCTACATCATTGCATTATTTTTCCTTCTGTAGGTGCCCGAAAATTTTCTGCATATTGCCCGAATTTTCACAAAAATATTTGGTTGGGGGCTGCAGCCCCTCACCCACCAGATTTCATGTAAGGACACCTAATTTTTAAAAAAAATTCAAAGGGAGTGGGACACCCCCTCCCCTTAGACCCCTCCCTGGGCTGGCGATCGCACAACGTAGTGCCTGCCCCTCACCCCATGAGAGAAATCCTGGCTACACCACACCGAAAATTGGGTTTCTATTTTTCGGGCAAGTCGTTACAGCCCCCCCCCTAACTTGGGCTCCTATGCCTATGTATGTGTGTGAGGAAATGTAGGGGTGTCACCAAGTGGGACAGGGGCGATGTGTTTAGGCTTCCTTCGGGAAGTCCCTCTCTCATCGGGTATGTGGGTATGATATAGTGAGTAATCACGCCGGCGACCAGTCGCCCTCACAGGTAACTGTTTTTACACTCAGGAAGGGAAGATACTTTTATCTAAACATCCGAAAATTTTCGAATAGTCTTTGATACGACCAGGGAGTTGTTGGGAACTCCCTGTACTGATAGCTCCTTCCGCATTTCTCAAATTTCATGCGAAAAAAGCCAGTGTCATCCAATTGTCTTCAATTGCAACCCCAAATTTGGGCTGCCACGTCCTGGCTGTGACTTGTTCCCGGTATTGGTAGTATGGGATGATGGCTCCTCGCCAGGGAGCATGGCCAGCGTTGGGCAAATCTTGGTGCATCCCTGTAGTAAGGATGAACTTCGTGAGCTTTCTTGTTTCAATGGTTTCACTTTTGATCTAGCCCAATGAAAGCGAAACTGTGTCGTAACCGTTTGTATAGGGCCTAAGACATTCATGGTTTCTCTCAATACAGGGACGGCAAACTCAAGGACATTACACAGAGTTTAGCTATATCTCTGGAAGCAAAATGACATTTCCGGCACTTGGCAGTCATTGGGGGCAGGGGCGTCAATCCGTATTCAGATGTGGGGGGGACGGGGGACATACATGACTTAGCACAAACCAATACCTTTGGTTTTGAAGAGGGGGCGTCTTCCTATAGGCCCTCCCCCCCCCCCCCCGCCTTATGATGGCTGACGTTGTCCTAGTCTAATAAGAATTATCATTTCAAAGTTAACATAACCATCATAGATGATCTGCCAGGTGAAATACACGGAGTCCACGGGATTACATCAAGATGTTATTTTCACCATGTCCCAAAATATCTAAAACAACGCTTCGCAGCGTGGATCATTGTCGGAGACCATGGACCCGACCAGGCCCGTTGCTAGGGTGATATATTTGGGGGTGTGAAGGTCCCAAATTCCGACCGGCTGGATGTATTTTCCAACTGAGTGGAGGCGTTTAAATTGCACTTTGTTATGCGCTCTGCGTTTTGTATACAGCAGTGGGGATCCTTCCTTTGTCACTACATAAATGAGTCGTCCTGGGGGAGGGGTCTAAGGGGAGGGGGATTCCCCATCATCTTTGAAATTTTTTTGTTAATTTAAGGCTGCTTAGGTGCAAAACGATGCTATCTTTGACATATTTTTGGAGCTGATCGTACATGGCTGGAAAATGACCATAATGTAGTGAATTCTAAATTTCCGACTGGCTGGATGTTTTTACTAACTGCAGTGGCGGCGTGTAAATTGCACCTTTTTATTCACCCTGCGTTTGTATACAGCAGGGGGATCCTTCCTCTGTCACTATATAAAGGTGTCATCCTGGGGTAGGGGTCTAAAGGAAGGGGGCGTAGCCCTCCCCTTTGAGAAATTTTTGTTCATTTAAGGTTGCTTAGATGCAAAATGGATATCTTTGGGATATTTTTGGAGCTGATCGTAGTATAGCAAAGGTGAGAAGGATTAGCAAGGGCGTTTTCAGAATACTTTGTAGTAGTATGTGTTTTAACTATCACCATCTGCAGTCGCGGATCGTGAAATTTTGAGTGGGGCCAAGATGGAAATCTCATGTGCACCAAAGGTGCACCACGCAAAAGCACGAATTCTATGCGTGGTGGTCCAGGGGCCCCGCGATAGGGCCCAGGGGGCGAAGCCCCCGGAAGCTCTGCAGTATTTTATTTTGAGAGCACAGAAATCGGCTCCAGTTCTTTGTCAGTGAGATTTCATACCTTTTCATATTGCATGGAAATTTGATGTGTATGGCTCAGTATAAGTTACTATATGTACCTGCAGAAGTTCCGAAGAATCTAAGTTATCGTAAAACTTACACGCCAACATTATGAACCCATGAAGGTAACTTGAAAATGATTTTTGCCATAATGAGTGTTTTATTTTCGTTATACGGTATTCAGGTGTAGGACGTCAGATGAAACAATTGCCCGTAAAAATTTGAAGTTACATTTAAAACCATTGCTATTACAAACGGTGTCAATTCCCTTTATGTGTGTCTATCAATTAGAAGGTGGCTTCGATACTAAGTTTTCAGTTCTCATAGAAGAGTAAAGGAGGGTGAGAGAAATGAATATCAGTTGCTTTACAGCCTTATTTTATCCGAAAGTGATTCTCTGAAATCACATTTATGCACACAAATAATTGGCTAAGGTAGAACCCCCCGATGAGTAATGCGAATACTTTTTGGTCCTTATTGATAGTAAAAGGAGTAATTCAAGGCTAAAACTGCGCAGATCAAGCGAAAATCAAGAAAATAAATATTGAGAAGACTTCGCAAAAATCGTGAAAGATTTCAAATGATTTTTGGGTTAAAAGTGATAAAAATAAATCCATTTCTCATATAATAAAAACGTACCTCTATCAGTAAGCGTAAACAATTGCGCGCGAAGCGCAGCCGAAAATTTTCGGTATAGAGCCTCCCGGGAGCTCTGCATTAATTGTGCCCTGAAAAGGGGGGTACCAACAGGACTCTCACAACCTGACATCCATATCGAGAAGGGAGAGATGATATATCACCTTGTCTTTTTAGGTATAGCAAGAAGGATGGTGGACAGGCAAAATTCGTTTCAGAAAAGAGTTTCGTCGTTATTGAACGTCGCGGTAAAATGTTTGGAAAATAAGCAACGGCAATTACGTAATTTCAATCTTTCAGACCATGTGCTAGACTAGATTAGTCAAAGATCCCATAATGATGAGAGCCATACAGAGAAGGAGAATGTACTTTTTTTAGAGAAAATGTTTGCATTGGAATAATTTCTTGGCGTCATAGCTTTGTCAATGGTATATAAATCGGGTGTAAACCCCGTCGTATGCGCGCGAAGCGCGCCGAAATTTTGATGAAATATTAGTCCATGACAAAACCTGCATTCAAACCTGCATCGTACACTGTCACTTTCCCACCAACCTATACTATTCAGAAACGTATCTTCTGACTGAGAATTCTTCTTACAAAATCACTTTTGCTCCTTTGTTCCCCCGTGCGTAGTTACCAAAAGCTATTGATAATAAGGACAACTCTGACACAAGGCTTGACGCTAGCGGAGCGTGCAAAACTTTGGAATTTGTCAAAGATTTCAAAACTTTGATAGTTTGAGAACAGTTTGCAAAAGAAAATGGTAGTCGTAAGAACAAAATACAATCATGTCAAAAATACATTTCACCCTCCACAAAAATCTGTATGATAGGCTTATAAAACGACTTTGGGACCATTTTTAAAAATTTTCAAGATTCGATGGTGAGGGGATCACACGTCACCCATTGCCCACTGTGCCGACGCCACTGTCTGTAACTTAAAAGGCCTTTGAGTTCATTTTAAAACTTTTCGACAGTTTCGTAATCGAATAGGGAATGCACGCCGCTCCTTTGCCCGCTACAGCTGGTGCCACTGTTGCATGTGCACAACAGCACGTCACCTGACACCTTGTCTTTTGTATTCACTCTGCAAAATCTTTGGCGAAATCTTGCCTCTCAATACTCTCTAGATTACAAAAAACTTTCACTCTTTAACACAAAATTGTCACTAATTTCAGTGCAGCTAGCAGGTGGGAGTGAGCCCATAAGGGCCCTAACTGCATATGTCACGATGTTTTACTTATATTTTTTTACTAGATTTATTAAGTCAAGGATCATTACAAGGGGAGAGGGCCCCTCCCCTTTGAATTTTTTGAAAATATTAGGTGCCTTACATGCAATTGCATGGTGCCACATATGTTACCTTTTGAAGTAAAATTTGTGTTAAAAAATTACGTATTTTTTAGGAACTAAAAAAATAGGCGGCATCAGTGAGAGGGCCGTGGCCCAATAGGGTGTCCCCATCCCTTTTTAAAATTTTGAAAAATTCGGTATCCTTACATGCAATCTGGTGGCTAATATGCCACCTTTTGAAGTAAATTTGTGTTAAAAAATTTACGTATTTTTAGAACTTAAAAAAAATAGGAATCAGTGAGGGTGGCCATGGTCGAATGGCGCTCCACTAATTGAATGATCCCATATTGGTGCGAGGCCCCTACATTGACTGTTGGAGATGTATGTCTGTTTTCGAAAGTGTTGTGCTGCAGAAAAGTTCCAGTATAATTACCTTCTTAAGGGAATGAGAAGGAGTGCAAGCCGTTGAGCAACGCATGCGCGCGAAGCGCGCCGAAATTTGCCATAAATAAGATTTCCCTGACGAAATCTACATTCAGAATCCGCATCGAGGCACTTAACAATTGCCCAACAAACCTACATGTCATTCAAAAAGCCAGTCAAATAGAGCCACGACACTACTCTTTCACGCAAATGTGTGGGGGGGACATTTGATATTGTGTCCCCCACCCATCGAAATGTGGGGGGGGACGTGTCCCCCCGTCCCCCCCCAGGATTGACGCCCATGATTGGGGGTATCGTACCCCATTGCGTATGCTTTTGATTGTTGGTATCTAGGCCTACACTTTGAATGACCTTTACTACGACTGTGACATCAATATTACCACAGGCCCATGGGGCATGAGAACCCTCTTCAAGCTAAAGTCAGCAAACATTACCCCTAAAGGGAATCCATGTAAAGGATGCACATTTATTCAGAGTGTATGTCGAGGCCCGTGGCAGAGGAAGGGGATCGGGGGACAGCGCCAATCGGAAAGGCTTTACCCCTTAGATAAGCAAATTACTAACGGCATAGTGCATTTATGCATATTTTCCCTTCCGAAAATATCCCCTTCTCCGTACATTGTCTTGTCTAGCTACAGTGCTGCATTCATCTCTCCGTCAATAAGTCTTCTTTTTGCAGCAGCTGACATTTCCCCCGCTCTGAAGCCTCCCATAAGTCATTATAATACCACCTCCCATAGGCTATGTTAGTAGCTGAGTGGCCGATGTTTCCGCGCACTGGCGTAGCAAGCGGGTGAGGACTGGGTGGACAATTATTATTTATGTCTGTCCAGCGGCCCGGGGTTCAAGGGGGGCTCCAACCAAATGCGCAAAAAAATCTCATAAAAATCGTAATTTCCTAGGGCCTACCACCTAGTGCATCCAGTACAGACCCGAGAAGGAAACCACAAAGCTATCAACAACTGCAGAACTTTTTTTGACAAAATAAAAAACAGGCAAGAATGGCCGAGATACGGGAGCTGACTGACTGACCGGATGTTTATCTGGTGCGTGCACGGTCTCACTCATACCCCGTATACCTCCCATGGAGACTGCGCTCTTGGAAAAATGAGGTTATGATACCATTTGTTTGATAGCCCGCAGAGGGTCTTCCTGCACCGCTGTTTCCGCGACCTTTCCCCCAGAGGATGATTGAATCGGCACGAACTTATACTTGGGTAACAATTTGTAACTGTCAGCCCCTCCATGGGCCAAGTCAGTTGTTCTCAGCTAGATGTGACCGTTGTTTCGGTACTATGGGAGGGGTCTCAAGTGTGTAAGGAATTGTTGTAAAGTACTAAACGTTTTGATTAGTTTCACAGAGAAAACAAGTGAGTGGTTTTGTCTTTGACCAGTGTGAAGACCGAGGCGTACTTCCGCCCCTCATATCTGACAGGGGCTGCTTTACTTAATTTCTCCCGCTTCCTGCTCCACACAGCTATGAATCCTTCAGTACTGTGGGATGCTTGATAGATGACCACGGTGTGGGAATGACGTTGAGAGGCGATGGGTATTCCCCTAACTGATGCACTGGAAGATTGGTGTTGCATGGAAAAACGTTTTGTGTGGAATGCCTTTTCATTGCATATTTGGCGCAATAGTCCACTTGACTTACCCGTTTTTTTTTCGGTAAAATCTGACTTGTGCTTCCGTAGTTGCAGGAATTAACGTGGAAGAATTAAAAACCTCGCTATGAACTAAGTGAGATCAAATATGGAGATCATATTGATAGCACAATTGGTGGGTCATTTGGGCGACCGATGGCTGTAAATGGTTTCACAGGCCTTGTCGGGTACGGTGTGATCGGGAAGAGCCCATGTCCCCGTTAGAGAAGGATCCCCCCCCCCCGTCAGAAACTTTGTCAAATGCCGCGAAATCCTAGGTTGGTATGATAAATTCAGTACGTTGTTCCTGGTATAGGGATTAGTCGCCTTGAGGATCAGCTATTCCACTGTCTCAGGGGGAAGGGGTGGGGGAATCAAATAACACCTTGAGGCAAATGATACTTCAAACTTTCGGCCCCTACAATCGAAGAGCTAAATATTGCTAAATAGCAAAAACCATTATATCACCCACTATCATTTTTCAGTATGGCTGGTTTTTGTATGATTATATTCATTTGTAGAAAACGTATAATTATTGACCTATGGTCGGTACAGGAAGGTTTTGCATTTTATAGGGCAAGCGGGGTGGATGCCTAACAATCCAAGTTATTCCCGTTTTACCATAGAAGTCCGACAGTTGATCTGGTTTTTCGCTCTTCAGTGAGTAGGCTTATTGATTCTTCAGTTTATCAATTTACTCCAGTTTCAATTTTACTAGGCTATTTCTGAGAGACTCGTCGCTCCTGTCGGGGCCTGGAGTCCCCCAAACCCCCACGACCTTGACAGAACGTAGAACTTTGTCGGGCAAATCCTTGCGCCGTGTTATACATTCGTAAAAAAAATCAGAGTGGAAACCCCTAGGGTTCTACTCTTATCGAACAAGGATAAGGTTCTGCATTTATTTTGAAGAAAAAGTCGACTATAATCTGTTGACCTCACGGTGGACTTGCGGGGAAACTCGATGCCACAGTCATGGGCCTTCCCCCATTCATCCCTACTTTAGGTTGTGTACCCTTCCCCCACTCGAGTTCTACTCATCTACACCTACAATCCATGACGTTCTGTATTGAAGCTCTCTCCGCCGTTCGCTTCATCGACAAAAGTTTCCATGGAAACATTTTTTTTATGTTCATTTACTCCCAACATCAAGGCTTTTTTTATCATGGATTGTATAGCAAAACGAAGTACGCGGAGCCTGAAAACCAGTTCTTCGGTCTTCATTTTCAAGTCTCGATCTTCGTTTGTACACACACATAACACATGTTTCTTTAGCAAATAGTGGATGATGTGATAACAGATACGTGCTGAGCACTTGTTCTACAATATATACTTTTTCAAAAGCCCCCCCCGCCCTCCCCCTCCCTCCCCCGACTTTCTCTGGCCGAAGATCCAAG